>APFE030306246.1:90667-158860 GCA_000404065.3 Pinus taeda
AATAAAGATAAGTGGGAACCTTTTCAAGTATATTTAAGATTTTTTACGTGGAAAAGCCCGTGGTTTTAGAAACCAATTGTAATTGTCTGTGGTTTTAGAAACCAGTGGTGAGTTTTACATTTTACGTGGATAGCATTAACCGAGGTTTTAGAAGCAACCCATGGTAATTGCCCATGGTATTTTAGAAACCAATGGTAATTGCCCATGGTTTTAGAAAGCAGTGGTAAGTTTTACATTTTACGTGGAGAACATTAACCAAGGTATTAGAAACAACCCATGGTAATTGCCCATGGTATTTTAAAAGTAAAAGATATTTTGATAACATTGGAGAAAAAAGGTGTAATCTAAATAATTTTAATCGTTCAAATCTAAAGATTGTGACCGTACCAAGAGTCACTTCTCATCCAAATTTTCTGAGAAAAAAAAATATTATTATAATTATAAAAAGGGATACTATATAAGCCTTATATAGTTACATATAAAGGAAAAGGCGGGTCTAAAAAAGTATATATGGAATTTTATATAATTTTAATTTTATATATATATAAATTAAAATTATATAATTTATAATATATATATATTAAAAAAATAATTATTATATAAAAAATTATTAAAAGAGTGAACAAAAAGAGAAGAAGAAGAAGAAGAAGAATATTTGAAATATATTATATATATTAGATTTTTATAAGAGAGAAGTGTAAATATATCTTATATATTAAGATAATAGATACAAAAAAAGAGAATTTATATAAAAAGAGAGTTAGAGAAAAATAATAATAAAAAAAGAGTTGTCGTCCACAAAGAACAACAGTTTCTTTGCACTATGTCCTTTTTGTTCAAAAGGATACCCTAATTGTCAAGAATCATTCAGAAATCAAAATGTTGTTCGCACAAATTGTTACAAAACTTTTACCTTAGTCGAACTTAGTGATGTAGATAAACAATTAATAGCAAGAAAAATGAGAGAATTAACGGCAAGACATAAGGAAATGAAAAAAACAAAATCCACATTGCAAGTTGAAAGCCCATCATCGCTTCTACCAAACGATATAATCCAATGTACTAAGAAATTGCAACAAAAAAATCAAGAGAATGACAAAATAGCCAAAATTCAACAAAGCAAGGAAGTGTTAGAACGCGAACATAAAAATCTTGTGGATATACATTACAAAGAAATAATGGAAAAGGATGAAGAGATTTCTCGTCTCAAGGACCACGTCGAAAAATTACTGGCACAAGTGAAGAAGACTAAAGTCTCAAAGAAAGAACTCAAGCAGCATTTATCAGAACAAAAGGAGGAAAATTTATGTTTCAAGAACCTTAATAAAAATTTACTAGAACAAATCAGAGATCTAAAAGATGAAAAACTTCAAATTCAAAACACTGAAAATAAGGTTGATGAATCAAAAACCAAAGAACTTTTATGTCTGAGAAACCATGATCGAAGTCTGCTCAATCAAACTAAGAAACTTAAGGGGGATAAGAAAGCATTAAAAGATAAGTTGGAACAAGTCACTCAAGAAGAAGTATCGAAATCTCCAGTCACAATAGTTCAAGTTGAAAATAAGGGAATGAATATCGATCCAGTGAATATGACAACTCAATAAGACAAGTCAATTAAGGAAACAACACACTTAGATGTTGTAGTTCAGCCAATGAACATCCCCAGTGAATGTTTCATAACCAACTCAACGACATCTTCGCCAAAAGAAGATCAAAAAATTGGTACATGCCCAATAAGGGAAAGTAAAGTCCCATATCGGCATCCGAATCATGAGAATAGACGAATCAACCATGCTACATATCTGAACCAGTCAGAACTGAAACAACAAATTGATGTTTCGGATAATAGTGATGTAATCTCAATCCAATCTTATGCTAACAAGTCGTTACAAAATTCCAGTGATCAGAGTACTATACAAAAGATTAATTTGGGATGGTCTGATCCCTTCTCGGTGCTACAATTTTGTTTGTCACTAAAAAGATCATATCAACTTGTATCGACGAGGATGACTATTCCGAAACAGAAAGACTTTCAAAGCCGAAAAAGAGATCAAGCCTTTTTTCATCGACAAGCTTTGAGGACAAAGCTTTTTGAGAAAGAAGGCAATGTAACGAATAAAATATATAAATAATATAAATATATTGTAAAAATAATAATCATAAATAATAGTTAGTTAAGCTAGTAATTAGGTTGAAGAGGCATGTCTAATAGGACATGGCTCTTCATGAAGAGACACTTGCGTGATATATAAGCAAGCCTCTTGTTCTCATTGTAAATCATTCATTCTTATTTATATTTAATATATATTTATATCCTAAATGGATATCTTGACATTCCAAGTCTTTTGGAGTAATTAATTTGTAGAAGGAACTTTGTTCGCTTCATAGAACATCAAATGATCAACAGAAAACAAGCCAAGACAAGAGACACAAGATGTGGCGGCTAGCCAGGGACAAACCCCAATGCGGGGAAACCCTTTAATCAAATGAGCCAATGATAAATTCTCAAGAAAATAGAGCTAGACATCTTGACCATGCATGGCATCGAATCTGTTTTAACAATCAAAGGACTATGCAATGTAATGTCCCTTTCCAAGTGATCACTCCAACGGGTCAACTTAGTAGCCTATTTGATTCTCTTAGGCTATAGTCAGTAAAAAGGGGATCGAATGATTTAATTATTTCATGTCAATTAAGAGAAGAAAATCAACATGTGAAGGTGACATTGATTTAGTCAAAAATGTAAAAGAAAATAAAAGAGACACCCATGGTATTCTAACGACCCATGGTATTCTAATGACCCATGGTATTTTGAAGATTAGAGATTACTCTTTGGGGACATGTTTGATTATCTTATTGTTCCTTGGAAAGTTTTTCGCTTCAAGCCTTTGGATGAAACCCTAAGAGCATTCTGGTTTCGGTTATGAAAGATTCAACCCTAGTTAGTAAGTTGGAGAGATCATTCTAGTTTCTCACATAGGGCATACAAGATATTCGATTTGGGTTCGTTTTGGTGGTGAAACAAATCCACCCTAGCTGACTAGTAGGAAAGATCACACCGATCTTTCACAGGTATTCACTGTTGAAGCAAAGGATCCATGTCCCTACCAATTTGTGGAGCCATTCTGCAATTTGTGGAATAAAAAAGAGGATTTACCAGATTTCTATCGACAATCTGGTTCCCAGAAACTGATTTTTTTGTATCTAAAAGGAGCTGCCTTGCATATTAATAAATAAGATTTAATTGGCTGAGTTGCTGCTGTAAAAAATGTGGCTGTCATTATTGTTATTTTTCTTGTGGTATAATTGCTATAAAGGTTTCATGCAAAGTGTCTAAAGAAATGTGTCAGAAATACTTCATATTGGTTTGCATGGAAGTCCGGATATTTTAGTACGGGATATTACATGCGACAGATTTTTTTGAAGCCAGCAGAACATATCCCTTGAACTTCCTCTGCTTAGAGAGATGGCTGCAAGTCTTCTCTTGGCTGGAAATTTGTCTAATTTCATTATCATCAACATTAAACCAACTTTTAGATTCTAGAATATCAGGCAGGTATTATTTTTTTCCTCTTAGTTTGTCCATAGAAGCTAGTCTTTTTATTGTTGTAGATGTTAAATTTGTTTTCAATTTTGTCATTTGACCTATAGCACGAAAAATAAATGTAATATTAAGATTTGAGTTATGGAAATCTTCTCTATTATAATGCTTTCCATTCCAAAACTATGATGCAATACAGGTAGAAAGTTTAAACTTTCAAGCAAAAACGGCCAACAATTATCACATATAAAGTCAAACTCATTTTAATTTCCCAAATTTTACAACTGAATGGTAAATTGGTAACGACCTTGATGTTTCCGCATCTGTATTTTGCTTTAAAACATAGAATAGTCAGTTCCTAAGCCATTAGAAATGCGAAAGACTGTTCTCGTGATCTTTTTCATGGTTGCTCATCCATGTTGTCACATGTTTATTTGGAAATCGTTGCTCTCATATCTGCTTGATGGTTTTGATGAAAAAGATTATGTAGGGAATGATAAAGTCGATCTAAAACCTAAAGCCTAAAATATAGAAATGAAATACCATGAAGCAATGTACTCAGCTATAATATCATATAACTTATAATTTGACAATCCAAAAATTACTTGCCTAGAAAGATGTCATAATAAATTTTGTTTCTTTATTTCAGAAATTATCAAATACTAGATTCCATAGATGGAACTGACAAAAACCCTGCATGTTGATGTACAAAGCCAAATGATATTATCCTACTAAAATATTAGCTAGCTTGAACAAGTGATTTAGCTTTTGCTAAAGCTCATGGATGATTTGAAATCCATGCTATGGAGGTTCTCCTATTCCCAGTGATGTCTAGTCTATCATGGTGAGGTTACTGAGAACCTAACAGCCCTCAGGTACACACATGTGCCACTAAAAATTTACAGCATTGAGTGCATGGTTGAAAGAGTAGAAGTCTCATAGAATATTGTACACCATGAGTGGCATTTCACAACTATACATAAATCCAAGGGAATTTTCACATGCTAAAAAAGGCAGGAATTATACGCAACGTCTCAAAAGTCGGAATTGGACATGGAATCAGCCAACGGTCAGATTGAACTCTAATTGGAATCCTATAAAATTCAGTCAACAACTCAGTTTATGAACCATTTCTTCCATATATGACATTGCTCAAAATATTCACTTACAAATTAAATAAAAAAGATTTCCATTATGTTCTTATAATATGTTTTGTCTGATATGTACTTTTTTGTTTATGAAATAGCCATTTTTAATTGTCTCCTGCCCAATTTATGATTGAGATGTCTCCTTTATCAAGAACTTATTGGCTTGCTTTACCAAACTATTTCATGACTTTCCCACTATTTACATATAGTGTTCATATGTGCAATTCATGCCCGAAAATGCTTATAGGAATTTACTTTGTGGCATGTGAAAAACAATACTCATTGCTTACATAGCAGGGAAATAAAAGCCTAAACAAGGAGGAAAGAGTGGCATGGACAGAGAGGGTACCCGTTTCCAAAGTGTTCTTCTCCCCAGGTCCTTGACCAACCTGCAAATGATCAAAAGTTTTAAATTTTAACCTAAAATTCACAAAGAAAAAATTCAAAATACATTAATTGCAGATGACATAATCATCCCAGAACTTACAAAATACAAATCAAAATTAATAATGGGAATGTATTCATAAAGATAGCATCCAAATCCTCTGTCATTTGGTACTTATTATTAAACTATAAATGCTTTAAATACTCTCATAAAAAACACATACATACAATACTAGATAACTCCATAACATTGCTTAAACACGTTCAGTCTAAGGGAATTTATCCAAAGAAATTACTACATGCATAAGTAGAGCTTAAGTGGGTGATTGTGGAATGAAGCATCAACAGTAGAGAAATATCTATGAGGCTAGGTATTTAACTATTGTGTAAAAACCTTTCTTCAGGCTTCATAGACAAATATATTTAAAACTCAACACATACCATTATAGATGTTAGAAACAGTCAGATTTACATGTGAATAACGATTTCTTTCAATGTTGTGTATTAGCATCGTACAAACTATTTCTTGATAAATGAAGTATCATCTTAACCTCTTTCCTTCTGTTACTGTACTTCCCCTTAAAGACCTATTAATAACCTTCCAACGGAAAACAACAATAAATTTTCCTATAACATTACATACAATAACCTAATATTAAATACACATCCTAAATAGTAGCTCCTGGAAAATAAGATATACAATATTTGAAAGTGAGAAAAAACATTAGCATTTTTCGGTACAATAACGTAAAAATCTTGGCACTAACATTACGGAAATATTCCCGTTATAGATAAGATCAGCTTTCCTAAAATCACTCGACAAATGTTTGAACACATTTCACAACCAGAGCTTTCCATCCATCTCTCCACTCAAGGTAACAAACTCCTAACTACCAACATTGCATGAAGAAGAGACGTTTTTTGGAAGCAGGGATGCAAAAGCATCATTTCCCAAAAATCTAGGAAGCGAAGCGTCTCGGAAGGGTCTACTATCTATCATATATTATATATATATATATATATATAGATAAGATATATTAGATAGATAGATAGATACCAAATTAGTTGTAGACAACATGAAAACATGCATATTTTTACATAAATCAAGATAGATATCGTATCCATTGTAAATCAATGATTAATTATTCCAGCATCAACCATCTAGAATCTAGATTCCTCTTCTCTTGTCTAGCCTTTGCCTCTACTTCAATTCTATAGGGATATTAGTCAACATTGACTAAATTTGATCAAACAGCTTAATCCAAGCCTCATAATATGGTAGAGAAAGTTTAACATGCTTGATCAATGATTTTGACTTGAGTGAAGAGTATATAATTGCTAAGGCCATGACAAAGGAGTTGAACAATCAACAACACCAACATTGGGGTACATATAGAGCTTCGTGCTCTTGATTAAATGCCAAACACATGGCCTCATACATGATATAATCCAATGAAACACCACAATCCCATTGATCCTGAAAATTGTTAAGTCTGCTGAATTTTGAATGGGATATGAAATTCTATTTTCTCCATATGAAGTCTGATGAGGTTGGAACCTCTCTCAAACATCCAAAGTCATTTCATGGTAATGTTAAAAATTTAACATTACCATTAGGGAGCATCTAGGAAGCGTCTAGGGAGCATCAAAGGGCACCTTGGGAGTATTAGTGTAGTTCCCCACATAACAATTCAAAATTTCAAAAACAAAAAACAAAAAAAGCCTCGCAGAACCGTGTGAACCGTCCACCTTCTCTCAAATCTGCTTGCAATACGTGGTGGATATATGCTCAAACCTCCATAGATCCACACCTGATCCACAAATCGGACAACAGGAACCACGAATTAGGCCCCCACGGATCCAAATTTCAGAAATAGCACAAAAAAGGCAAAACCACGGTTCCGATTTTCGAATCCACGTTTCCGCCGAAGGATCGATGGTGGATCCGTACAAGACATGGTTCTACCTCCAAGTCCTTAGGGTGGGGGGGAACGGTTCTTGCAACACTGCTAAATGCTTTCCAATAGTTCCCCATTTCATCACTTATCTGAACACAAACTCAATTGCAGTCCCATTTGAATCAGCGACATGTGGCTTTCCTAGATTTCAAATAAAAGAAATAAAATGAAATGAATTAAGTTATCTTCATATCAACAACTAATCAAACTAAGTCAATGGGACTTGTTACCCTGCCTATCAGCAGGGCTACATATACTTCCCATTGCAGCATTCATCAGCATTATACGCCCAAGGTCATAAGTCAAAAGCCATGTAAAAACTATGGGAGGCTTTGTATTAGGCATACTACACCTATGTCTGTCATTGAATCTGTATGTTTCGTCGAACCATGTCATCTCCCTTGAGGTTCCACTTAAGGTCTCATTCGTCCCTAACCGGATTGGAAGGCTTTAGGTGAACTCTCTTATGGACTCATGGATTTATGGGAGCTTTCATTTGCTTCTGATCTAAGGTGAAGCAATACATCCAACCCGAAAAATTCTTTGATACCAAACAAGTATGTGGAATGCTTCAGAAAATATTTGTGGTATCATCTTAGTGATTCTAGACTCCACATCCCAATCACTATTTTCCATGCAATTGAATGACCCACCTGGATCCCACGGCCAATTAAGGAATCTGACATCCCTCATACTAAAAATCTTTTCTTGTGCTGTAATCCTAGCTAAAAGTGTTTTCTCATAAATTCCCCACTGGATAGGGTACCAATTCATAATCTCTCGCTAGTCTAACTGCCATGGACTTCTGCCACAGGATGTGTCAATGGTATCCAAAAGACCTTTGAGTCCATGGCCTTCCCTAAAATGTCTCTACTACTAGTTCTTGGC
The DNA here is from genome assembly GCA_000404065.3 of Pinus taeda. Taxonomy (NCBI): domain Eukaryota; kingdom Viridiplantae; phylum Streptophyta; class Pinopsida; order Pinales; family Pinaceae; genus Pinus; species Pinus taeda. The sequence continues at coordinate 98,590 of APFE030306246.1, forward strand.
ATCTTCTAAATTTGTCCACCATACTAATGTTGTGCTACTCTGAATCTGCTCAAGCGGACCCCTGATGATGGACTCACTTGGTAGTCTGAAACGTTGGGTTTACAAAAACTCTATAACAGGTCATTCAATAACAGGTCATTCCTCCTCTATCTAAAACTATCATCACCTGTATGGATTCATTATTTAACAATAGTCTATGTATGTCTGAAGAGGGCTACTCCACAATGCAAGAGTGGACTTATGTAGTGGCCCCACTAGCAATTCTAACTGCTCGATTGGTAGTTGTCCTAAAACTTGTAACTCCCAAGGCCTCGACCACATTATCTTGTTGTAGTATTGAGTCTTTTAGTGCCTTCATTCTCTCCTTTATTGTTGAAAGGCCTTCTTTGATTTCTTCCTGAGTATGGTTGTCCCTTGGATGTTGTGGAGGAGAAATCTGTGAAGTGGTACTATCATCCTCACCTGTGAGGTCATCCATACATATATCCTCATCCTTTTCCTCTAATTCCACCAACTCCTCGTCAAACAAGTAATGTTTCAGCTTCCCTTCAAATTGTTTGACAATACTGCATACCAAATTGTAACCAACTATAGAAATAATCTATTGTTGTTTTAGTGCAGCCACTAACAAGGACATAATGGGCTGGGAAATCCCATCACTCTCATTAATAATGGAAGTCATGATAGCTTTTAAGTGATCCTGGTTGGCAATATCATAGGCTTCACTGATAGTATCCAGAAAGTGATGAAACATTTGCAGAATAAGATCATCACATTCTAAATTAAGCATGATGAAATATAATTTTACCATCACCATCAACTCTAGAACCTTAGTCCTTTTACTGAACGAAGGGCTTCTGATGTCATTTTAAGCCATAAAAACATTCCACAATCAGCTGCAAGATTTCCCTCATTTTATCATCCTTATAAGGAGCTTGTGGTGTTGTAACCCTTAGTTCACTTACACAATGTTCAACAACAAGTCTTACCTCCTTATCTTCATGTTTCAGCAGCCTATGTTCACCCAAGTGAGTCACCTCTGGAACCATAGCTGCTTGCATTAATTGGAAAGGTGTTTGATTCACCTTTTTAAAGATTTTGCTACCTCTTCCAATCAGCTAAGGAGGGTGTCTTTTGATGGAGACCCTTGACACAACTAGTCTCCTACAATAAAAAGCTGCTACAAAAACTCCATTTTCCCATTGTAAACCCCTTGACCCCTGGTGGTTGTAGGCTACAAACTGGAAGGATTTCTTGTTGGCTGATGTTTTTTTGGATGGTTTATGTTTTAGGCAGTTTGATGGTTTTAGCAACACTTTTTTGTTTACATACATTCGAGATCAATCCCAACACCACATAAACACCACACAAAACAAAGACAAGTAGTCAAAGCAGCTAACTTTATTGCCACAAATGTAGTAAGGAAAACATGTTTGTAACAGTCTGATACATAAAGCTGCAAGTTTGATCTAGGGAGAACTATAGTTTCTTCGTCATTATTCACCTCCTCCTTGTGTGATTCGTGATGCTCCTGATAGCATAGGATCATTGTTTTCTTACAGTTGCATTGGCATTAGATATGTACTTGACTGTTTTTAAATCACCCATGTCTTCACTACCCGTTGTCCGCTTTCTAAGCCAGTATGATCCCCAAACCGTCTGTAATACCTCCTGTCGGTTCACACAAGTGCCCATAGACTTGTTTGGTAGTGACTTTCCATTGGTTTAGGCATGATCTATCTCCTGGTGGCCTGTTGTCTCTTCCCTGAATGGATGTTTCCTGCCTGGTCACTACAACAACCTAATACTTTTGTAAATTCCCCCTATGAATGCACAAAATAGCCTGATCTCCTCTTGTGTGCCTGGTATCTACCTCTGGGATTGATTCCGGACTGCCTAGTCATGTGGACAGCCCCTGTGACAAATCAGATTTGCCTGTGGTCTCTCTTACATCCCACAAAGTACCTCGAACCAGTGTTGCAGGAACTGTCCCCCCCCCCCAAAAAAAAGGTTCCAAAGGCAGATTCGTGTCCCGTACGGATCTGCCACCAATCCTTTGGCGGAACCGCGGATCAGAAAATCGGATCCACGAATTGTCTTTTATTTGGCGGTTCCTGCAAAAATGGATTCGTGGGGCCCCAATCCACGGCTCCTACTGCCCGATCCTCGATTACTACTTCCCGATCCACTGATCCAGAAAGGATCATGTGTGGATTTGTGGAGTTTCAGGAGTGTATCCACCGCGGATCACAAGCGGATCCAAGAGAAGGTGGACAGTTCCACAAGGCTTTTTTTGTTTTTGGAAATTTTCAACTATTCTGTGAGGAACTACACTTTTTGAATACTCCCAAGGCGCTCCCAAATGGTGATGTTAAATTCTTAAAGTAAAAGTGGCATTCTCCTTTATCTTTCATTTCCATCTTTTTACTTAAATTTTTAACATTACCATGAAATGACTCAAGATGTTTGAGAGTAGTTCCAACCTCATCAGACTTCATATGGAGAAAATAGAATTTCATATCCCATTCAAAATTCAGTAGACTTAACAGTTTTCAGGATCAATGGGATTGTGGCGTTTCATTGGATTATATCATGTATGAGGGCATGTGATTCGCATTTAATCAAGAGCAACAAGCCCTATATGTACCCCCCCAGTGTTGGTGTTATTGATTGTTGAACTCCTTTGTTATGGCCTTAACAATTATGTACCCTTCACTCAAGTCAAAATCATTGATCAGGGATGTTAAGCTTTCTCTACCATATTATAAAGCTTGGATTAAGCTATTTGATCAAAATTAGGCCATGTTGACTAAAATCCCTATAGAATTGAAGTAGAGGCAAAGGCTAGACAAGAGAAGAGGAATCTAGATTGCAGATGGTTGATGCTGAAATAATTAATCATTGATGTACAATGGATTCCATATCTATCTTGATTTATGTAAAAACATGCATGTTTTCATGTCTTCTACAACTAATTTGGTATTTTGAATGTTTTTTTAATATAAATGCAAAAAAATTTAAAATTTAAAATTTAAAAAAAAATAAAATATATATATATATATATATAATATTATATATTATAAGTAGATGCTTCGCTTCCTAGATTTTGGAAAATGACGCTACCGCGTCCCCGCTTCCAAAACACGTCCCCGTTTCGTCCCAGCTTCATGCAACATTGCCTCGAACTGCTTGATCCTACAAGTAGTTGTTCCTTTCTTCCCACGATTGTCCACTAGCTCAAACCCCCTTCAGATTGGCCCTCCTCCAACGCTACAATCACATAAGTAGCCTTTGCAGAACACTTACGCAAGAAAAATCAAAACAATTTTCTTCCTGAAGTGGACACATATACCAATATGAAACGGGCCTCCTAAACTCTACGACTCCCTCGAACTTGTTAATACTAATCCCTTCACTTGCTAGCAGTAAAGAGATGATGGATCATCCTTGATAAGGCAATATTGCTCTCCCAATAGCTATAAGAAAATATAACAATGCACAAACTATCTCCTAATCGCTTAGACGATCAAAGTAGCAGCAGGCCCCCAATCCACTAGTTAATCGATTCATAGTTGATAGATCAACGTTGTTACCGCTCGAACTAGGAGGGGATCCTTGAAGGGCTACTACTAGCATAAAGGCAACAATAAAGCGATAGCCCACCATCACCTCAGCTAAAGCTCCCTACTCTTTACGGACTTTTATCGATTGGAGGAGACCCGTTACGATAAGGATCACGAAATGGATGGACCAATGATAGGGCGAGGAGTGATCCTAGAAGCCTATTCACAAGAGAGGCTCAAATATGTGGCTTGGTTGTCTTGGAAGACAAGATGGAAGGCTCTCAAGAAAGGGCTTGGGGAGAATTTCAAGGGTTAGGTTTTGAGTATGTTTCTCATAAAGGAGATCCCTAAGCCCTAGAATTCTTGTGGAAACTTGGGTTCCAAGTGACCTTTGAAGAATTAACCTTGATAGTGCATGGGACCACATGGGACCAAGTGGACCTGAGGTTAGGTTAAGGGGATAAGATTTAAGCAACCAGTGATATGCTTGACCAAATTAGGGAGGGGAAAGGATCAAAGAATGAATTTTCACTAAAAGGCAATGCAAGGATCCAAGTGAGGTTTCTAGCCTAAGGGAAACCAAGGGCAAGAATTGGTCTTCGAGCTAAGGCTTGCGATATCTCAAGATCCCACTATCAAAATTTAACGAAATTTGGAAGGCTTCTTGAGGACACACCAGCTCAGATGTGAAATAATTAATGCTAGATTGTAAGATAATTAATGCCCTATGTTACCTAGAGGACTAGACCTAGAGAAGAGGAGAGGGAAGAAGAAAAATAGTTTTAAGTTTATCACCTTATGGTGGACCAGTGCCTAATCCTTTGGGGACATTTGGAGTCAAGAGTAATTATGACTATGGAAATTGAATTTTCTATTTCAAGGAGGGCTTAAAGACAACTTCTTGTAGCATTAGAGCAGCAGCAAAAGAAGCTTCAAGACTTTATACTTCATTTGCAAGATTGATGGCTTATCAAGATGAACTTCAATGAAGACGCATCTCTAGGAACATTTATTCATAATGCATGGCCCATACATGAAGCGTCACTATCTAAAAACCGAATTTCCACAGCTTCGCATAAATGGATGCAGTAAATTAGTCCTAGTATAGCAAAATCCCAGCAACAATGTATATGGCAAGAATAAAAAAGAAAATAGCACTAAATTGTACTTACATGTATTAAGAGTATATCCAACCATCAAGAATTTGCCAATCAAGAAGCTCCAAGACAAGAGACAAGCATAGTGAAATTCTCAAGAGAGATACAAGTCCAATCCAAGTGGTGATTCTAAAATGAATTCACATCACTTGTATTTATACACTTCTAATGAGTTCGATTTAGATAATTAGGCCTACATTAGCCCCTAAAATAAAATAATGTGCAAAATAACTAACTTTTGGTGATAAGTCCACCAAACCAACTCATAAACAAAAGAATAAGCCTCTCAAGAGATGGAATGATCAATAATACATATTGTTGGGCCTTCTGAGAGACTTGATGAAGTCCATAAGTGCCATAATGAAAAATAAGACTCCCAAAAGTAGTGGACAAGGGGTTGGCCCCTTGTTCTCTAAATAATAAACCTGTGGTGGTCCCAATGGGTGTCGGGGTACACAAGTAACCTCATGGGTCTCCAAGTAAATCGAAGATGCTTGTAGACCATATGTAAGGGCTCAGGTGATAATGTAAGTGATGCCACATCAACATGCAAGTCCTAGGTCATCTGCCAAGTGCATGATACAATTGTGGGGTTGGCTAGGCATGGTGAACCAGATCATCTTCTTCGTCTAATAGATGAAACTTGAGCAATCTCTGAACATATTTGGGGATCCATCGAATGTTGTCTACTGCTACGGAGGCCCATGGCTCTCTAAACACACCCTACATGTGCCAATGTAGCCCTCTAAAAGGTTAGGACCCCATATAGGGAGACCAAACCCAAAATAGAAAACATTTGTAATCCCGCATAAGATCCAATGCCTCCCTTTGCCTTCCAATACAAGAAGTCATTTAAAGAAATCGAGTTAAAAAGCTTGCAAACCATGGACAACAAGTGGGCACTTCATAATGGCATGCCCTTCCATGGTGGGCTTTGGCATGTGCTAATGTCTCCAAGCTCCAAGGGGAGTTAACCAAGTGCCCTATTAGGTGGTTTTACTTTTAAAGGGGATGATATGTCCAAGGTACATCCTTCAAACAGTGGTGTCATGTGATAAAGTGATGGTACGAAGTAGGGAATGGAAGGGGCAATCTCGAATCACATGCCAAGGTACATGGGTAGCTAATAAAGGGGAAGCCCACACTTGGGTATATAATGTATAGGAGGGAGCAATCGTGGTAAATGAATCACCCTGGCCTTGATTTTTCCACCCTTCTTCATTTGTCTTTTTCCTTTTATGATTTTTGTTTAGTTAACTGCTCGAAGCTCAAGGAGTACGAGCATGATATGCAAGGTATAGCAGTGGATAACCCCTTGAGGTGGGGCGGTTCATTGCCCACTAGAGGTTGGGACAATCTTGGGTTCATGAATGATAAAAGAGCTCATTTAGGGCCTATAGGAATCAGGGTGATGGCCATGAAAATAAGGTAGAGCTCCTTTTGCCCATGTGCTAAATGTGTTTGTCCCAGCCACCTTTTGCATTTTGTGGTACATTTTCCTGTTGAATGTGGCCAATTATGCTTTTACTTATCCTTTCAATTCCATCAACCTTTGGGGCATCATTCCAGGCCCAACCCAAGGTGTGGGAAAGGGGAAGGAGAAGGTTAACCCTATGTGGACCCAGCGGAGCAATGTGGACCCAGGTGGGATGAAAGATGAATGGGGTTATAATGAGCGGAAGGGCAGTGATATATGTGGATGAGGGAGCGAGACCACGCAACCAAAATCAAGGTTTCCCATGAAGTACCATCCCTAAAGCCCAAAAAGAGATCCCATGAGACTAGGGTCCAAGGTTAACATCCAAAAGAGGTCTAGGGGACAAGAGCACAGACCTAGCCCACTCTTTCTGCTGAATTCCCCCATTAATCCATGCCCAAAAGTTTCCATGATAAGTAAACTACAATATTCAACTACCAAATGACAAGGCATACCTTTACGTTAGGCAGGCCCACCAGCAAACATATGATCATGACAAATCGGTGAGGGCCCACATGGCTAGCTCAAGTAGAGGAGAAGTGGCACAATGTGCTAGTTGGTGGCTGCAGGAGTTGTTGGTTGCCAGTTAAGGACCATCTTCTAGAAAAAAATCTAGGGATATCACCCACAAAATGGTGGGTAACATTTGGCTCCAACTAGGGCATGATCTATGGAACAATGGGGGAAGCTACGCAAATGAGAGATCACGAGAACACCAACAATCTCATGGTACACCACAAATCTCTTACCTACACATAGATGAAAAACACGGGGCAACATGCTTTCGCAGTCCCTCATGATCGCACATGTTTGAATTAGACCCATAAAATCAACGCATAAAAATAAACTTTCAAATGCAATTTTAAATCTAAATGCAGCTAATCTATCATGAGAAATATCATATGACATTAGTTCAAATGCGGAAATAAGTATGCAATGCATCCTACCCTAACATGCAAATGGTACAAAACTATTATTAAGTGTAATCATAAAGCCAGTGCAACCAACATATCATCAAATCAATATAACTATGCCAACCTATATGATTACTTATGCAACAAATGCCAAAGCGAATGTGAACAAAATCATATGGATGATAACGCCGATGCGAGGTAAGAAAATATAATGCCCACATACGGATGATCATGTGAGAAGAGGTAAGAAAAGCATGTAAACTAGTCCATGAGCTCTTCTCTTTTAGCCAAAATATAGAGATGTCAACGATTAGGCCCAAAACTTTTGATGGATGGCAACCTTGGGTGTAAATTCTAGAAGAAGACGAGGATCAAGCAGAAATGATCTTGGCCATTGATTAGCTTCTAATCTGGATCGTTGAATGTCAATGAGAAGATTATTTAAGGAGGCTTGAGAGTCATTTGGAAGACACATAGAGAGTTGATCAGTCAGATTGAATTGCTGAGCTAGAGAGCAGCACAGTGATTTCGTGATGATCATGCAGAGAGGGGCAGAGATTGTTATGGCTGGAGAATATTCTCTGAAGCCAAGAACACAGCAGAGAGGCAAAGAAAGACGCAGAGGAGGCAACGCAATGCCCAGTGAGGGTGACGCAGAGCCAGGAAGGGCTCACGGAGAGCAGCGCAATGCCTTCCAAGCAGAAGTCCGAGATTTTGCTAGGAGTTTGACATTATGAGCCAGGAGGGCTGCACTCGAAGTTCCTAAGAGCAAATCGATCCAGCAGATGATGATGCAGTGCCTCAAAGGCAGTGACACAGGCCTAGGCCCACGCAATGATTGCGTAGGGGCAGTGCAGAGGTAGCCAAGGACTCATTGGATCAAATGTCGAATCAGACAGGACTTGCAGTGTAGAGTGAGGTAATCTTACTAATTTTTTTTTGTCGATTGATATTCTTTGTACTAGAGAGTCAGCAAGGCATCCAAAGTTTGTAGACATAAATTACTACAGCATAATAATAAAGCCCTCATATTTGATGCATCGGTTTTCCCAAATTGGGTTTTTCTGGGGACATTTGTCCAAAAATAATGGTGTCATTGTGTTGTATTTTCTTTCTCGCTCAGTTTCTTGCTTCTGCATTATATTTAATTATGTGAAGGTTGCAGTGTATGTATTTCGATATTTTCCGTAGGAAACTGTAAGTAATTTGTTTAAAGGAATTTAACAAATAGGAGAAATATCATCAGTTGCTACAGTACAGATTTCGGTTTAGGAATTTTCACAATCTCCTCTGCGCAGCATCTGACTAGCTCTACGCACTCCCTACTGGGGCGGGCAAATCTGTTCACGGCTGTTGTTGCTTGTTGATCTCTGGTAGCATCAGATGTGCTCTAAGTCTCAAATTTTGCAGGGAGGCTTGGGCACATGTATTCCAAAGAACCCAAAAAACGTTTGCGGAAATTCCACCCAAAAATAGTTTTATTAAAATAATTAATTATTTTTAAAGGCACCCTAAGTCTAAACTTAGGAAAATAAAATAATTAAAGGGTATTAATATAAACTGTGAGTGTATCTTCTAAAAGAAGACAAGGATCAAGCAGAAATGATGTTAGCCATTGATTAGCTTCTAACTTGGGTCGTTAAATGTAAATGACGAGATTATTTAAGGAGGCTTGAAGGTCACTTGGAAAGACACAGAGAGTTCAGAGAATCGATTTTCTAAAGCAAAGCAGGGGAGTTGCCATGAGAATTTCGATAGTGAGTTGTTGTAGTGAGGGGCAGGGATAGTTGGGTTGGAGTATCTTCTCCAGGACCTTGGATACACAGCAGAGACAGGCAGAGAGACACCAGAAGGGTTGACACTAGGAAATAAGGGCCCATGCAGCGCTTGACGCTAAGCCAGAAGGGCTCATGAAGAGACAACGCAGACATCCAGAGCAAAAGTCTGAGTTTTGCAGAGGGATTTGACATTTCTGAGCCAGGAGGGCTAGAAACTGCTCAAGCAGGCAAGATGTCTCCCAGTTGAGTTGACGTACAGCCTTTTGAGGCTGACACAAGGCCTGCGCAGCGATAGCACAGAGATAGTCGAGGACAGTTGGTTCAGCTGCCGGAACAGTTGAGATTCGCCGCGTAGAGTGAGGTAATCTCACTAAGTTTTTTTGCCAAATTATTTTATCTGTAACTGGATTGTCGAAAGGGCATCCAGAGTTGTATTCAAAAACTACTGCTTAATAATATAAAACCCTTAGAGTTGTTGCATCGGTTTTCCCGCGTTGGGTTTTTCCAAGACATTTGTCCAAAAAATAGTGTCACTTGTGTGGATATTTTTCTCTATTGTTTTGTTCTTGTTTTGGGCAAATTAATTAATTAAGTGAAGGCTGCAGTCGTATTCGCTAAAATAATTCTTGTAGGAAGCGGTAGATAATTTGTTTCAGTTATTGATAGATAGGAGAAGTTTAATCGGTTGCTACAGTAGTTGATTCGAGTGGGATTCTCGGATTTTCACACTGCTCTGCTAGGAAAATTCGAACTTCTGGGCTAGAAGTACCCTAAAGAAGAATTCCCTCAGTGTGTGCTACTCCTTCCTTCTAATGTTATTTTGCACTCGCAAACTGCTGCAAAATCTTCGTCACAGCTGAAGATCTGCTCTGCAAGGAAAATATTATTACTCCCTTCTGCCTCTGGTAAGCTTCGATCTAGAAAATCTAATTTCTCTTTCAACTCACTCAGAGAAATAGACCTTTCCTCAAAACTCGACCCTCTTGGCCCAACAAATGTGTTGCCTCTAGGTTACGAATTACTGCTTACACAGAAATTCGAACCTCTTTCTCCTCTTCTGCTACTGAGATCTCCAACTTACAATCTGTGCTCTAATAACATGTGAAAATTCGGTAACCCCAAATCCTACTGCAGTAACTGATAATGTTTATTCTATTTGTTAAATTAATCAAACAAATTACTTGCAATTTCCTACGACAAATATCGAAACATATACACTGCAACCTTCACAAATACAGTACTGCAGAAGAAATAAAAACATTGGAAGAATAGATGCACACACACAAAAAAACATTGTTACTTTTGGACCAATGTCCCTAGAAAACCCAACTTGGGAAAATTGGTGCAGCAACTGAGGGTTTTATTATCATACAGTAGTAAATCTGAGTAAAAATCTACAGAAGCTCAAATCTAGCTTTCCATACAAAGAAAAAACACTGACAAAAGTCTAGTGAGAAAAATCACACTTTCACCGATGATTTGACACTGATCTTAGTTCAAGATGAGTTGCCCATTGTTGCCTCTACATCATCCTACACAGATCAACGTCAACTTGTTGGGACCAGCGCCTCTCTCACTCTACTGATCAGCTGTTGCTCTGGAAACTCAATCTTCCAACCTTCGAGCTCCCACTCCCACTCCTGCATCTGAATCTTGACTTCTCCTCAACAAATACAGATCTCCCACTGAAGCTTTGTGTTGCCTCTCTGCACTGCGTCAGCCTCTCTGTGGAGTACGTTGTCTCTCTACTATGCACTCACTGGACAGGAAAAACTTCCTTCTGGCCTTACTATCCCTGCCCCTCTCTCACTAATACGAAACTACTAAATCACCTCCGGCAACACACAATTACTACTCTGGAGTTTGATTTCCCAACAATATCGAATTCCCAGTGGCTCCAAGTGTGTTCTCCAACCCCAATCGAATTTCTTCTTATAATCTCTCGTTGAGGCTTCAACAGCCAAAATTAAAACATAATCGATGGTTGAGATTAATTAGAAACCGATCCATGTCTTCTTCTAGAAGATTCTCACCATGACATAATTAATACCCTTTAATTAACAAGACTTCCTAAGTTTAAACTTAGGAACCATTAAAAAAAGTTAATTGTTTTAATAAGGTTGTTTCTAGGTGCAATTTCCAAAAACGATTTTTGGGTTTTGGAGAATACATGTATTCTAGCCTTTCCACCAAATTTCGTGGCTAGAACACAACCGATGCTACAAAAATTAACACTCCCTCTTAGAGAGGAATGTATTCTATTGTTGCAACCCAATGAAACAACACCCTGTCTTTGCACCACATCCTATTATGCTGTTGATGTATGGTTGTTGCTTCCCACCAACTACTACGCAACTCTGATAAACTTTGCATCTATGCTGCTGCTCACATTGCTAAACCCCTGCTAACTCTGCATCTGCACTGCAATTCCCTGTCCATTTGTTGTTACTGCAACTGCAACGAAAAAGCATCAAAATTACTGAACTAGTTGTGGTCAATATGATGCATCTGTCACAGGAGTCCTGATTGTTGCTAGCCTCCGCGCTGCCACTGAAGCCTCTGCGTTGATGCTGACTCTGCTCTGTGCAATTTGCACTGCTGCCAACTCTGCTCTATGCTGCCGAGTATCTAACCTGCTACTTGCTACTGCATCTGTCACTCTGGCACCTGACTGCAACAACTGCCATTGATCAATCCTGCTACTACATATTATGGGCTTCCGTAGCAAGGTATTGATTTGTGAGGTGGACCTCCTCAAGAATGCTACCCATCTTGTAGCTCTTTGGGGCTACAAAACCAAATCACCCCACCTCACTCCTGGAGGTATGGTTGTCATCATCGCAAAATCCGATCTACTCATACTATTGTTGTTACTGCTCTATTAATGCTTCTGTAGCACTGCTCCAACTACTACAATAATGAGTATGATCTCCCCAGATCCTGCAGTACTAGATTCCATAGGGTTGCTCCCTCTGAGTCTCGATCTCCCGATGGGAAATCTCTCTACTCCCTCCTGGCAACTCACATAGTTCTCCTGCACTGCACACTGGACTGCGAAGCTCTGCACTGGGAATCTCCTGGCTGGAACTTCACTTGCATACTACAACTGTGCAATTCACACTGCCTGTGTTACTGAAACTAGTTTTGCAACTATCTTCTGGAAACTAACTACAACTAGCTATGTAACTACCATTTGAATGACTAGCTACATTTGCTGACACTGTGATCCTCTTGCTATTGATTTGGTTGGACTCTTGTAGCAAGGATACTGATCCAAGCGAGAAATATGTAGCAATTGGATCTAATCTGTTGTTCTTCCATGGATCCTGCCTATCTATAGCCATCTCTGCAAAAATGTTGAATTCCTCCTCTTCTCCTCTACACAGTTGCTAACTCTACACACACCCTACTAGGGTTAGCAACTCTACTCACAGCGACTGCTGCTCTCCTAGGAAAATTGGAACTTCTGGGCTAGAAGTCCCCTAAGGAAAGAATTCCCTCAGTGCGTGCTCTTCCTTCCTTCTGAAATTATTTTGCATTAGAAAACTGCTACAATATCTGCGTCCCAGCTGAAGATCTGCTCTGCAAGGAAAATATTGTTGCTCCCTTCGACCTCTGGAATGCTTCAATCTAGAAAATCTAATTTCTCTTTCGACTCACTTAGAGAAATAGAACTTTCCTCAAAACTCAACCCTCTTGGGCCAAGGATTGTGTTGCCTTTCTGGTTATGAATTGTTGCCTACGCAGAAATTTAACCTCATTCTCCTCTTCTATTACTGAGCACTCCAGCTTACAATCTGTGCTCTGATATCATGTGAAAATTCGGTGACCCCGAATCCTACTGCAGCAACTAATAATGTTTCGTCTATTTGTTAAATTAATCAAACAAATTACTTGTAGTTTCCCACAGCAAATATCAAAACATATACACTATAGCCTTCACAAATACAATATTGCGCAAGAAATAAAAACATTGGAAGAATAGATGCACAAACACAATAAAACACTGTTATTTTTCGACCAATGTCCCCAGAAAAACCAAACTTGGGAAAATCAGTGCAACAGCTGAGGGTTTTATTATTATGCAGTGGTAAATCTGAATACAAATCTATGGAAGCCCAAATCTAGCTTTCCATACAGAGAAAAATTACTAACATAAGTCTAGTGAGAAAGATCTCACTTCCACCGATGATCCGACACTAATCTTAGTTCAAGATGAGCTGCCCCTTGCTGCCTCTGCGTCATCCTATGCAGATCTCTGTCAGCCTGTTGGGACCAGTGTCTCTCTCACTCTGTTGATCAGTTGTTGCTCTAGAAACTCAATCTTCTGGCCTCCAAGCTCCCACTCTGACTCCTACCCCTGAATCTCGACTTCTCCTCAGCAAATACAGATCTCTCTTTGAAGCTTTGCGCCGCCTCTCTGCACCGCCTTAGCGTCTCTATGGAGTACGTTGTCTCTCTGCTATGCACTCACTGGAGTGGAAAAAGTTCCTTCCGACCTTACTATTGTGAAAATTCCTAGATCTAACAATCTTAGGAATCCTACTGCAACCCACTGAATCTACTTCACCTATATTGTAAATTATATTACAAGCTTATTTTAGATTTCTTCATGAAACATTAAAGTAAATTATTGAAGCAGCCTACACCAATTAAGTATGATTCTGAAACACAAAAACCAAGCAAGGAAAATAGAAACACGTAGGAAAAAGTAATTTTTGGACAAAAGTCCCAAAAAAACCCAATGCAGTAAAACTAGTGCAACAGCTCCGAGGGTTTAATATTATTATTAAGCAGTACCAAACTCTGAATACATCACTCAATACCTCACAAGGTTATTCAGTTATAGAGAGAATTACTAGCAGAAGCTTTGTGAATTTACCTCACACAATACTGAGAAATCCTCGCCGATCAAACCCCAAACTGACTGTCCCCCAGCTTTTTTGGCGGCCTCCGCGCAAAGTCTGCGTCAGCCCAACGTCAAGCTCTCTAGGTGTTATGTCACTTCACTAGCTGGTCGATCTGCAACACAGGAGATTTGATTTCTACCTCCCGGTATCACACCCCAGGGCCCGTCTTCTGAAAATCAAATTCCTCTGCAAATTTCGGACTCTTCTCTGTCCCTCTGCGTGGCCCTTTTGGCCTAGCGCCAGCCTTTGGGTCAAGGCTTCTATATCACTTACTGCCTCTCTCTGCTAATGTATCTTCTACTGAGAATCTTTCTCTCCAGAAGCTGCTATTCCTGCCTCTCAACTGCAAGAGATCTCCTCAATCAATTTTTCCTCTTGAGAACTTCTCACTTCAAAAAATCGATTTCCTCAATCTCTCTATGTGTTTTCCATATGACCCTCAAGTCCCTTATATCTTCCTGTTGGACAACCAACGGCCTAGATTACATGTTAATCAAAGGCTCAAATCGTTTTGGCTTGATCCGTGGCTTTTTCTAGAAGTTTCACCCTCGATTAGATTAATACCCATTAATATTTTAATTTTCCTAAGTTTAGGCTTAGGAACCACTTTGAAAATATTAATTAATTTAATAAAATAACTTTTTGGTAGAATTTCCCAAAATGCTTTCTAGATTCTTTGGAATACCTATGCCCAAGTCTCCCTGCAAAATTTGAGATTTAGAGCATGTTGTCGCACAGATTGTCTAGACAGCATGACAACGCTTAGACCATGGGCTGTCACCCTGATCCCCGATCTCTCTGTTTAAGCCGTCTCCCTAAAGCAGGCTAAGGGGGGTAGACTCTATGGGAAAAAGGAAGACCAACTGGGAACCAGTTGGGTTGGGAGACACAGCAGGGGGAAACAAGCACTTAATTGATTTTAGAATTTGATTAGATCTTTAAATGCTTAAGACCAGTGCCTTATGGAATTAATGAAAACCAAGTAATTAATTAACTGCTGCTTATAAAGTAATTTAATGATTGCTTGAAAATCTTTACAAAATATGTAACGAGAATTATATAATCCAAGCAGTGATCAATTTCACCAGATGCAAAATATTCAATAGATGCACAATGTTCTAGCAATTAAATTTCAAAAGATAAAAATTCATTACTCAACCACGAAATTCAAATGCTAACCAGCCCACAAAATGATTCACCACTTTTCAATAGCTAATCTTTAAATAAAAATTTAAGCGCATTTAACTATAGAGAAGTGGAACATAAAGACACCAAAAAGAATTTTCAATTTTTAGTTAATCTTTTCAAAAAAAAATTAATTTTTATATATTTTTATATTTTATAAATTTTAAGTTTAGAAATAAAACAAAACTAAAATCCTAATAAAATTGAAATCTAATCTAAACTTAAATCTAAATTAAATATAACTTAAAAAAAACCCTTTTTAACTCATTTATTTATTTTTAAATTTTGATTTGAAAAGTTGAAATTAAGCTAAACTAAGATCAAACCAAAAAAAACTAAAATCCTTTTTATGATTTTTTATTTGTTAAACTCTAAATTAAAAAAAAATCAAAATAAATAGAAGAACTAAAATCTAATAAGTTAAACATCTGATTCATAAACTAAATCTAAAAAAAATAAAAATGAATTTTTTTTTTTAAAACCTTTTACGAATTTTTATTACTTTTATATTTTTTATATGAGATAAAGTTATAAAGCTAAAATTTAGATAGAACAAAACTAAAATTAAAATCTAAACTAAAGCCTAACTATACAAAATCTAAACTTACCATACGACTATCATAAAATAAAATAAACATAAGAAACCTAATCTGAAATTACTATCCTACAGCCAAGCCATAATATAGAAAACAAAATGTTAACGCATATGAAAAGGGGTTTTGGCAAGGAAACCAGGACTGTCTATGAGAAATTCTTGCAGGATCCTATGGAGATATATGTTGATGATGAGGCCAAGCTCTCACTTCAAGGGCTAGTTCAACACTACATAAAACTCGCTGAGGTGGAAAAGAACAGGGAGTTGTCTGATGTTCCAGATTATTTAAAACATGGTGAGTCCAAGTTGCACGAGGAACCCGAACATTTTGTTCTTTACGTGGAGGCATGAACTAGAAAAGCAATGGTGGCCATTGCAGAGAAGAAATTATTGGATCGTCCACTCACACAAACTGCCAAACATCTGCCATCCTTGACCGCTCTTCGTTGTCTGTCGTCTTTCCTTTCCACTACCCGACAAATGAAAGTTTCATCTCATTCCAACCCTATCCCTTCGTCATCATCGCAGTCCTCTACTCCATGCCCTACCTTTACATGGTCCGCAACTCTGTTGTGGCAACACTGAACACTAGACCAACGACATCCACAATTTCGCTACTCATCTGCAGTTTCATTATCCAGCCAACATGTAAATCCATACGACATTTCCTTTAGTGGCCAACGTGTAAGTCGTTGTTCGTTGTGCCATTTGGTTGCCAGCATTAATGTGTTGTCCGTAAGTCTTGTTTTTGGTTCATATAAATAGTTATATATATGTTTATAATTATTTATTATATTCATATAATTATCTAACATTATATATAATAATTATAATTTAATTAATTAATTAAATTATTATTTAACAAAAGATAAATTATTATTAAAAAATATTATTATTATTATATAAAAAACAAAACAACCCTATTTAAAAAAAAAAAAATTTGGACTTATTAAAAAAAAAATACAATTAAAAAAAAAAATAATATATATATATATTATATATTTCAAGGGAATATTACTGATGAGCTACATGACGAGAGGATGGTCAAATTATATACATCGAGACGACAGGCACTAAGTGAAGAAAATCCACAACATTAAAGCTTTGAAGACAAAGCTTCTGAAGGAAGGGGCTATGTTATGAATATAATTCATAACAAGTAAATAAATAAAATAAATGTAAATATTAACTAATTAAATATTGATTATGTTAAATAGTCATTAAGTTAAGTGAAAAGGCATGTCTAAAAGACATGCCCATTCACGAAAGGACACCTGCTTAGGTATATGTATGCAGGTCCTCATTGTAACATTCATCACATATACATTTTCATATAATAAATTATTATTACAAAATACCTCGTGTATTTTACATTAAGTCAACAATCTATCAGTGTTTATGCTTCAATATGATGCACTTTCTTTTTCCGATATGATGTTTGGAGATAGCAAGGCCCCGGGGGAAACAGACTAGGTTCAAGAGAATCAGGTGATCCTCCGAGCTCTGAAGAACAATTTACAGGTGGCTCAAAATCAACATAAGGCGTATGCAGATAAGCATAGGGAGGAGAGACAGATTGTGGTAGATGGCATGGTGTACCTACGTATGCAGCCCTACAGACAGTCTTCACTAAAGGAAAAGGGGGCAAAAAATCTTCAACCGCGATTATGGGCTATATAAGGTGATCAGGAGCATCAAAGAGATGGCTTATGAGTTGGAGCTACCTTCAGAGAGCCAGATCCACAACGTGTTCCACGTGTCATGCCTGAAGAAGGCGTTGTGAAAGCAATTATCGCAACAGATGAGTTGCCACCTTTGGATGATGACAGGCATTTAGTTTTGACACTAGAGACCATCTTGGAGACCCGGGAGAGAGGATTGAGAAATCGAGTAATCAGGTAGTGTTTGGTCAAATGGAAGGATTTGCTAAAAGAAGATATTATTGTTGGAAATACTAAGAGGGGGGTGAATCAATATTTCTTTTCAATTGTTACTTTTACAGGTTAGATCACTTATATTTAGAACACAAAATGAACAATAAAAATAAATGCTTTTATTAATATAATCTTTCTAATGAATCAAGTACAATATAGGTAGGGCTCCAACCCTTGATGAAGACACCCAGGCTCCAACCTAGGATATGCCAAGCACCTACTTGGACTTTAGTGAGGCTCCGACCTCTAGGGCTTCAACCCCATCTTATCCAAGGCAACAACCTTGAGTTTAGGAGCACCAAATCCAAGGACACCAATCCTATGGCTTTGCTTTGTCAAAATATGTTTTCATGGCTCCTAAAGTCTTCTTCATCGAGCCCTATCAATCTTCAGCTTCACTGTAGTCTCCATGCAACATCATCAATGACAACATTGTCAATTAGAAGGTATCGCCACTGCACTTCATCGTACCTAAGCAATGTCTCTAAATCACCTCATGATGTCTTCAATGCATCATGGTGTTCAATGAGGTCCTCAATCAAATCTTCGAAAGGTTGCTTCAAAAAAGAGGCTTATACAAGCTCAACAAGAACTTCATTAATGCTCCAATAATTCTCCAATGAAAGCTCCAACAAGTATTCAATGAATGCTTCACCAAAATGCTCCAAGCAATGCTTAAGAAGACTTCCCAAAGATTGCTTCTAGATTTTCTTCAAGGCTGCTTCAATGTACAAACTCAACAATTTATCTTCTTTAGGGCACCCATTATTTCTTGTCCTTGTATTCACTACTTAGCCCACAAGGATTTCAGTCCAGGCTAATGGGATCACAAGGGTGATGATAACACAGTCCAAAATAGTGGTCTGTGCACAGATGTTCGAGCACTATGTTAATGCACAGTCCGAGTTAAGTAATAGGCTTCACTATCCGAGTCACAGCGAAACAAAGGTCCGAGCTTGGAGAGCACACAATAGTCAAGTCTTCACCTAAATCCGAGCACTGTTTGAGCAAGAGGTGGGTTACAAGTTCAAGCCTTAAAACTGAGCTTCATGGTAGCAACATTGTTCCATATTGGAGCTCCTACACTTAAATCTAAGTTATTGTGTCACTGTTTCATATTGGAGCTCCTACACTTCAATTCGAGTTATTGTGCGTATAACAGAGCTTAATCCGAGCTGCAAGATGTGAGTTACAAGTTTAAGCCTTAAAAACGAACTTCAAGGTAGCAATATTGTTCCATCCTTTCACAAGAGGCTTGTCAATTCTCCAACCCGTAGTCCAGTCAACCCTTAGACACCCTTCCGTGGTATCTCTGTCATCAATCTGCGATTCTGCCCCCTTTTCTGCAGCTTCCACAGGTGTGTAACCCTTGTTATATGGTTCACAAGATGTGAACTCGGTTGTTGTATCACTTGTAGGATCTTCACCGAAAATTCTTGACAAAAACAGAGGTCTAACCTCTTATATATATACCTATTCATCCTCACAACGAACAACCATGTCCACATGCAAGCCGACATGAGTTATGGAGGTAAGGTCGACTCAATAACCAGAATTTCACCATTAATTTGTAAAATCAATAATTTTTAAACCGTTTGGATTTTCGGGCTAAGTAAGAGCTCGTTGGAAAGGAAAAATTAAGCTCTTCAAGATGGTGTACGTCTCATGGAAGAATTTTACCTCTAAGGAGGTGAAAAATAATTTTTAATGTTATTGATCCTTTATGAGTGCAGAAATGGAGTGTAGGGCTTCTTCATGGTGATTCCTTCGTTGATAATCGTTTCCTTGTCATGTCCTTGTCTTCATAGGGTCATCATTATTATGTCCTTGCCTTCTTCAATGTAAGGTCATCATCATGCTTGCCTTCTTCAATGTAGGGACATCATCATGCTTGCCTTCTTCAATGTAGGGACACCATCATGTCCTTGATTGTCGCCTTCATCACCTTGTCTCCTTCAACATTATTGGAGGTTTGCCATCATAGGGCATGTCATCATGTTTATGTCATATAGGCAGTATTCCAAGTGTACTCCACCAAAGTCATCATCATGGTCCACATAAGTCATTATGTAGTCTTTTATCATAGACATGTCATAGCATGATTGACACTTTATCAACTTAATTAAGAGTTTAGTCATCTTCTGGCATCTTCAAGAATATTTGCCATTCAATCACTGTTATATCAACAATCAACTATTGACATCAATGGCAACGTAGATTAACAATATGGGAAAGTGAACAGATCTTGCAACACCCATCTTTGTAGTTTCCTGGGGACGAGCAACATCCGGGAGGGGAGGACTGTAATGTCGCTTCCTAAATATTTTCTACGACAAAGAACCCAATTTTGTAAATTTTGTCAATTTTAGTCTAAAGGCATATTTTGGAGGCAAGACTTAGGAAAAGTGGGTTGAAGAGCTTTTAGTGGAATGTGGGGGCCATCCACCCACAAATAAAACGCACCACTTAGTTGGTAAATCGAATTTCCTAAGGCAGGTCGAAAATCAAAGGAAAGACCCACATGAGACCAAAGTCCAGCAAGTATAAATAGTTGGAGAGAAGCATCATTTGGGGTTTTTGACATTTTGATATCTGATTGTCACTCTAGTTGTTTAGCTGAGTTACAAGTGTTGCTTAGCGCAAGAGCTTCCCAAGGAGTGAAGCTCAACCTTTCTTCGGTGGGCCTTGAGTGCCACCCTAGGAAGGATTTACCATGCTTTTGGAGGCTGCGAGAGAGACATCAAGCAGGTACACGCCATTATAGTTCAGTTGGGACATGGAAGGAAAAGCCAAGCAGTGACTGGGAGGATTGGTGCCGGAATTGGGGTCTCTATTGTTGCAAGGGTGTTTCTTGGTCAGTTTCCAGCCAAAGCAGGAAGATTTCGTAAGCAAAAAGGGAGTCCCTCACTGTTGTACGAATTGTTGGAATGTGGTACCACATCATCCTCTATGGGCATGCACAGTCCTTCTTGGGTGTCGGTTGCAGGATTTAGGGGCTGCGCTGCTGGGATTTCAAATGGAGGGTGTTAGTGGGGGGATTGCTAGTATTTTTGGAGCAGCAAACATCATTCTCTACTACAGATGGAGCTTTCTAATTTTGGAAGAGGGCCAAGCTATTTGGGGACGAATTTGGATGGTCAAAACAAGAGCAAACCCTTTCTGCGTTTTCTAGGTTTTAGACAAGAATCACAGCCCTAAATTTATAGAATTTTTTGGGCAGTTTCGAAGTGCTAAATTAAGGGGTCAAGTCAGCCAACAGTATAGAAAAACTGGGCCAACACAGATTTCTGGAGGGACAAACGATTCCAACGTTGAGCATTAAGAGATTGATCACCTGGGGCTTGTATCTTGTCTTGAGCAAGCCCAGGTGCACTCCTTCAAATTTTTATTGTACTCCAGTAGTTTACATATAATAAATTTGACCATTTTGGTGTTCCATAGCATTTTATGTTTATGGGTGTTTGTTGAAATTTACTTGTGTTGTTATTTCTGTGCATGTCTTTGATTATCGTTGTAAAATTTCTATTTGGAACATTACCTGTACACGTTATTGTGAAGCTGTTGAAGAATTGTTAAGTTATGGTATGTTCTATGCTTAGAGCAGTTTACTTATTTTTCTTATTATTATCCACAGATTAGCAATCACATGTACATAGTAAAGTGTCGATAGAACATTAAACGATTGACAGAAAACAAGCCAAGAAAAGAGACACAAGATGTGGCAGCTAGCCATGGACAAACCTCAATATGGGGAAACCCTTTGATCAAATCTTCTTTTATCTCCAATAATTCAGCAGAGAGAAATAGTACAAAAATCTGATTTACATCAGTAGCAACAAACCCTAGATCAGCCCTAAACTAGGGCAATCAATATCTGTCAAACCAGTGGTTGGATCACCTTAATTCCTTCACCAAAAAATGCGGCCTTCCAAAGAGAGTTAGCTTTACCTACTGCACAGTCCAAAGAGAGAGAATGTTGGTCAACGTTGGTCAAAGTTCCGATCTGCAGTTGCAACCCTAAAATTTGTGTCCCTTTTCCACACGTGTGAGAGATAGTCTTTTCTGCGTAGGAGAGAAAAGACTCTTTTTTTGCGCAAGAGAGAGAGAGAGAGAGAGAGAGAGATGTGATGAGAAGTGTGTGTCCAAATGAGGAGGAGACATCCTGTATTTATATACAAATGTTGATGATGAATAGATGCATCTATTGGGCTTTTGAGTCTACACAAGTTGTTGGCCGACTTTGACAATTAGTCCATAATCAAAATAAATTCATATCTCCATAAATACTTATCGGAATCAGATGATCTTTAGATCAATCCTACACCTCTCAACGAGAGGGATCTACTAAAACTATTATCATCCATGCATAAGGTGACCCACATGAAGTTTGGCCCTAGTTGCCAATTTTAACACTCCCTCTCAACTAGGGAGAACATCTGCAATATGTCGGACCGTCACTACAGTCCATCCATCAAATGCACTGTCCTATACGGCTTGACCCTTTTTGCTCTGCTCTGCTTTGCTTTGCTCTGCTCGGTTCTGCTCTGCTTTGCTCTACTCTGCTTTGCTAGAATTATGAAGAAGAAGAAATGATCGAGGATGTATCATACCATCCTCCACTGACCCGAAGTCAGTCTCAGAGTGTGTACCACTCTCACTGGTCCCAGACCAGTATCATTGATCCCAGATCAATGAAGATCATCCTAGCATAGGGAGTACGGTAGATACAACAAAGCGTCCATCGGTACTACTATGGTCCCTATCCTCATTTCTCTGCTCATTGATCAGATGAGAGGTACTTTCCATGAGTCCCAGACTGCATGGGTAGGATGCCTCGACAGGAGAACTAATCATCCTATCCACAGGAAAGCGAATCATCCTGTGCAGTGGATGCCATGGAGAACTAATCATCCTGGCCCACAGGAGAACGAATCATCCTATTCCACAATCGCCATGGAGAACACATCATCCAGTCCCACAGGAGAACTAATCATCCTATTCCATAGTCGCCACGGAGAACCAATCATCCTGGCCCACAAGAGAACTAATCATCCTGTTCCATAGTCGCCACGGGGTGTCACAGGGGAAGGTTGAACCTTTTACCCTGTACAAAGTGCACCAACAGGGGATGGTGAGTCACCCTGTGGTCATATGTCGCTCCAAGAAGTACCCCGCGTGCCCCCTGGAGCTCCCAAAGCTCAGTACATCATACTTGACCCTCATCAAAGAGTCTCTGAACGACACCAAGTCGTTCTCGGAAAGTCAGGAATATGACCTTTCCTGAATCCTAGGGGCTTTGTCAGAATGTCGGCGACTTGTTCATCTGTACCGATATGTTGGAGCCTTATTGCTCCTCGCTACCCATATCTCGAATATAGTGGTACCTAATATCGATATGCTTGGAGCGATCATGAAATACAGGATTTTCTGATAAACGGATCCTCCTCTGGTTGTCACATAGAATCACGGTGGTATCCAATGTAAATCCAAACAGCTCACTTAAGAGCTTTCACAACCAGACTGCCTCACATGAGGCCATGCTAGCAGCAATCTACTCTGCCTTGGCGGTGCTCAAAGCCATCGACTTCTACTTCCTGCTCATCCAGGATATCGAAGCAAATCCCAAGGAGAAATAGCACCCGAAAGTGCTCTTACGGTCCACCACACTGCCTGCCCAATTAGCATCAGTGTATCCAAGTAGTCTCACATCTCCAGCAGTGTATCTTAACCCATAAGTAATTGTGCCACGAAGATATCTCGACAAATTCTTGGCACCAATCCAATGTATGTGGTGAGGTTCAACCATATGTTGACTCAATGTGTTGACTGTAAAGCATATATCTAGATTAGAGTTCACTAAGAAGATTAATGCTCTGACGAGTTGACGATACTCCGTGGCATTTCGTAAAACAAGTCCAG
Source organism: Pinus taeda (assembly GCA_000404065.3). NCBI lineage: Eukaryota > Viridiplantae > Streptophyta > Pinopsida > Pinales > Pinaceae > Pinus > Pinus taeda. Next base: position 122,022 of record APFE030306246.1, read on the forward strand.
CAACACTACCACTTAACTTTTTGAAGTCAAGATCCATCAAGGTAGTTACAGGCTTGTAATATACCATACCAAATCTTTCCAATATCTTCACCACATATTTTCCTTGAGATAGGAAAATTTCCCCTGGCTTCTACCAAACTTCAAGTCCTAGGAAATAGTGCATCAGTCCTAGGTCCTTCATTTCAAATTCAGAAGCCAACTCCGTCTTACATTTGTGAATGAGAGGGTCTACACCTGTTAGAAAGAGGTCGTCAACATACAGCACCAGTATAAGAGGTTTGTAATCTTCAACCTTAAAGTAAAGGTTAGGATCGTCTTCACTCCTAGTGAATCTCAGCTTCATCAAGTAGCTATCGATCCTCTCATACCATGCTCGGGGTGCCTGCTTCAGCCCATAGAGGGCCTTCTTCAACCTGCACACACGAGATTTTCGATCATAAATCTCAAATCCTTCGGGTTGCTCCAAGTAGACCTCTTCTTTGATTGAACCATGCAAGAACACGGTCTTAACATCCATCTGATGTAGGTTCCATCCTTATGAAATCGCAAGGGCTATGATCGAGCGGATGGTGGTATATCTGGCAACAGGTCCAAATATCTCGTCATAGTCTATACCTTCCTTTTGGGAGAAGCCACGAGCGACAAAACGAGCCTTATACTTTTCTATACTTCCATCAGTTGCATGCTTTATCTTGTAAATCCATTTAGAAGTGACAATTGTCTTGTCCAAGGGTTTGGGAACCACTTCCCAAACATCATTTTTCATAATAGACTCATATTCTTCGGTCATAGCATCCTTCCATACTTGATGCTTGATGGCATCTAAGAATGATGAAGGCTCATTTTGAATGATTGTGCTCACGATGGTCAAGTATCCCTGATCCCTGTTTGGTTTCTTACTTTCATGAAAGGTTCCTCGGGGTGCAGTGTGTCCTTTAGCATCATCAAGTGTCTCCCCTAAGCCATGAAGACCTCTTCCTAGAAAGGAAGGCTCAGGTCCAGGAGGATCAATAGGATCCATGGGTTCTTCCACATCGGGCATTGTTTCATCATCTTTTTCTTTCGGTTCCCTGGTGTCATCTTCTTGAGAGCTCCTCACAGTAGGAATATTGTTCACCTTGCTGAGAGCCATATTTACATCAAAGGTGACATCATGACTAATCATGATTTCCCTTTGACCGGCTACATATATTCTATAGCCCTTAGTATTTTCACTATAGCCCATGAAGATTCCTTTCCTTCCAAATGCACCCAATTTGTTCCTTTACTCTTTCGGCACATGAAAATATACAGGGCTTCCAAAAATTCTAAAATGAGATACGTCAGGTTTCTTACCGTGAACATTTCTTCAGGAGTCTTGGAACCCAATGCTTGATGGGGGCATCGATTTTGTACATATACGGCGGTGTTTGCAGCTTTGGCCCATAGAAACTTTGGAAGTCTTTGATCATGGAGCATAGCACGGATAGCTTCCACAATCGTTCAGTTCTTCCTTTCCGCCACACCATTCTGTTCAGGAGTGTATGGTGTAGTAGTCTCCCTCTTAATGCTAGCCTCTTTATAAATATCATGAAACTCATTAGATTCATATTCAGTCCCATTATCAGTCCTTAAGATCTTGATCTTCTTTTCGGTTTGATTCTTGATCAAAGCTTTGAAGTGTCGAAAACAGGGGAACACTTCATCCTTCCTTTTCAAGAAGTATATACAAGTCTTGCGAGAATAGTCATCTGTAAAAATGGGGTAATATGAAGATCCTCCCAAGGAGTTCACAGGCATCATACCAGATATGTCTGAGTGAACTAACTACAATATATCAGAGGTCTTGCTTTGGTTTGAGAGGAATCATCCCCTTTTAGCTTTCCTTCAACATATTCGGGACATACACCTTCTTGCTCTAATCTGAACTCGGGCATCCCAATCACGATTTTTCTTACATCAGGTAGAGCTTTATAATGAAGGTGAGCAAACCTTCGATGCCATAGTTCGAACTGAAGAGATGTGTCACAAGACATGACACCTAGCAGACTTCCTCCGACCTGATATAATGAATCAACTTAAAACCCAAGAGTGAAGGCATTTTTAATATTGTTTTTCCATACACGTACCTTGCCATCGCTGAAAGCCACCTTGTAGGCTTGTAGCCTTTGTCTTCCATTGCGGAAATGGACACCAGGTTCTTTTTGAGATCAGGTACATATAATACATCCTGTAGGTGAATTGTATTACCTTGATTCAATTTAAGAGAGACATTGCCTACACCTTTCACGGGATTTTCATATTATCTCCAAGGACAATTTCCAGGTTGGTTTCTTTCTCTATCAGATTATGGAGAACTTCTTTGTAACCAGTGAAGTGCCTTGAGGCACCACTATCAATAAGCCAATTTCCCAGCGAGTCCGGAGGAGCAGAGGTAGATAGAGCAACTGGTAGATAGAGTAGCTGGTACATAATATTCATCCTGCTTATTGTCAACAGTGTTAGATTCATACCTAGAATTTCTTGCCTTCTTGAATGGTTGTCCTCTTCCTTGATTTCCAGTACTCCTTTTACCTCGGCCATTTGACCTACCATTTCTTTGATTGCCTTGAGAGGGATTTTGATCATCATCCCAATCTGAGATCCTTTTATCAGGATACTCCCTTGCATAATGACCTAGCTTATTGCAATGGTGACATTGTCCTTTTCTTCCACCCTTTGGTCCAGCCTTTCCTTTGGATTTAGCCTCGGAATTGTTTCTTCTTTTAGCATGAGAAGAAAACGCGGCGGGATGACCTTTAAGTGTGGGCATTTCCTGTCCTTCCATCCTTGCTTCTTCTTGTATGCATCTTGCCATTAATTCCTCAAATCCAGGAATTACATTATTGTTGAGAAGAGTTGTCCTGAATATATACCATTTAGATGGTAGTCCTCCAAGAGTTGTGAGTGTCATTTCCCTGTCAGGAATTACTTCCCCAATGGATAGGAGATCGTTCTTGATCTCGGTGATTCTTAAGAAATATGCTTGCATATTTTCATCTTTGCCTTTCTTAATTTCCTTCAGCTTATTTCTAAGAAACAGAATTTCATTTGCATCATTAACTTTAAATAAACTCACCAGTCTATCGTAGATTTCCTTGGAGGTGTTCAGCTCAGAAACATAGTCCACCAAGCGCTTGTCAATAGAGTCCCGGATGATCTTCTTTGCTTTGACTTCTCCCTTGGTCCATTTGTTCCTGGTAGCAACGGATGCATTTGATGGAGGCTCAACAACTCCGCCTCTCACATGGTCCAACACTTCTTGTTCTTCTAATGTTAGATCGAGAGACATCTTCCATCTGTGGTAGTCAGACTTCTCATGGAGCTTGTCTTCAGCAGGGAAGTGTGATGAGGACCCCATGAGTTCTTTTAGATAGCCTTGCCAACCTTCTCTTCGGTGATTGCTCTTGCTCTTGCTTGGGCTTTGTCTTCACCTCAGCTCTAATACCATGTTAAGTTATGGTATGTTCTATGCTTAGAGCAGTTTACTTTTTTTTCTTATTATTATCCACAGATTAGCAATCACACGTACATAGTAAAGTGTAGATAAAACATTAAACGATCGACAGAAAACAAGCCAAGAAAAGAGACACAAGATGTGGCGGCTAGCCAAGGACAAACCCCAATATGGAGAAACCCTTTCATCAAATCTTCTTTTATCTTCAATAATTCAGCAGAGAGAAATAGTACAAAAATCTGATTTACATCAGCGACAGCAAACCCTAGATCAGCCCTAAACTAGGGCAATCAATATCTATCAAACCGGTGGTTGGAGCACCTTGATTCCTTCACCAAAAAATGTGGCCTTCTAAAGAGAGTCAGCTTTACCTACTGCGCAGTCCAAAGAGAGAGAATGCTGGTCAATGTTGGTCAAAGTTTCGATCTGCAGTTGCAACCCTAAAATCTGTGTCCCTTTTCCACATGTGTGAGAGAGAGTCTTTTCTGCACAGGAGAGAGAAGAGACGCTTTTCCTGCGCAGGAGAGAGAGATGTGATGAGAAGTGTGTGTCCAAATGAGGAGGAGATATCATGTTTTTATATGCAAATGTTGATGATGAATAGATGCGTCTATTGGGCTTCTGAACCTACATAAGTCGCTGGCCGACTTTGACAATTAGTCCATAATCAAAGTAAATTCATATCTCCATAAATACTTATCGGAATCGGATGATCTTTAGATCAATCCTACACCTCTCGATGAGAGGAATCTAGTAAAAATATTATCATCCATGAATATGGTGACCCACATGAAGTTTGGCCCTAGTTGCCAATTTTAACAAGAATGCTCCCAAAATCCCACCAAAATGCCTACGAAAATCCTTGTAAAATCCTCCCTAATTTTCGCTTATTTCTCCAACCATTTCACACCTCAAAACTCTTTGACACTTGACCCCTGTGAAAGCCCTGCCCAAAGACCCTCTGCGCAAGCCCAAAAATGCACAATTATGCCTTGAAAATCCACCACAAATATGGCCTACAAATAACCACAATCCTCCAGCAAAATCCCCAGAGAAATGACCCTCAAATTTCAAAAACCTGAATTGCACTGGAGCTGCCTTTCCCAAGAAGTGCGAAATTCTCTTTTTGCACCCAGTATGCTCACAGAATTCACTGAATAAACTGCAAATAGCCCTGGAGCAGCTCTCAAACTGTATAGCTAGACTCTCCTAAGATGGCACTCAAAGTCCACTGATGGAAGAGGTGAGGTTTCCGCCCGAAAATCTCTTGTGCTAAGCAGCACAAGTCAACTTGGTTGAGCAACAAAAGGAAACTAGAGTTCAGATCTGAAAATGGAAAAATGTCCCAAAATGGATGCCTCCCCTTTATTTATAATTGTTGCTCCACCTTTCTCCTTGTGGGCTCCACAATTCGACCTCCTTCTCTCTCCTTATTCCTTGCAAATCACAAGAGAGTTGAAGGTACCAGCTGAATCAAAGAATTTGCAGCGGAAACAGCTGTCCCGAGTGACAAAAGTTGTTCGTAAACAGAAAGCAACAGAGAAGGGGTGACGCAAAGCGTCTGCGTCATTAGTTCGAGCCAAAGAAGGGGCCAGCGTAGAAGCAATGAGAGGCAGAAGAGAATCACGAAGAGCCACATCATCCTGCTCAGCCAAGTAGGAGTGATGCGGTTGGCTAGTGGAGCGATTCAATCACTGTCGGGATTGGGTAGAGCCTAGAGGTTCAGTTTCTTCAGTTGCGGGGGCTTAGGAAGCTGTGGGCAGATTATGGAGTGTGAAGCTGGTGGGGTGTTGTCATTGTCAAGGGAGAACAGTACCTAACGAGACAAAACCAAGTTAAAGGGAGTCGGTACCTAAGCAGATTTCTAGCCAAGAAATCCAGATCAATGTTGCAAGAGCAAAGGGGATCGAAGAGTTACGCTTCGACTTTTGGCAAAAGGATTTCCAGGAGGGAAATCGAGACTCAAAAGGAGTTTAGAAGAAAACTTCCAACAGGGAAGTAGAGATTCAGAGGGAGTCGAAGAGAGGAGTGAAGATGGCCGTTGATGACGATTGTGCCATGAGTGCTCATGTACCTCTAGAGAAGAGGTGGGGTGACATCGAGCTATAGTCAGGAAGACTAAAGGTGAAGAGAGGCAGGATCCTTCAGGTACCCAAACTCTTCGATCATATCTGGCTACGAGAGCCCCGAAGTGAAAGTAGCAGAATGGCGAATGTCGGTAGAAGCGGATGCGGATGAAGCGACTGAGAGTGCTAGAGTGCAGTGGTCCCTGGCAGCACAAAGAGGGTTGCAGCAGTGCAACAGGCATAGAGGAGGTTGCAGCAATGCAGGATGGCATAGAGAGGTTTGCAACGGTGCGAGAGGCACAGAGTTGTTGCAGTAGCGTAGAGGGAGCACTAGATAGCGTTAGAGAGAGCTTCAGCATCACGAGGGTTACTAGCTTGAGAAGGATGTCAGTAGTTGGGTGGACCAATTACTTACTTCTCAGTAACTAAGATGCAGTGCAACAATAGCAATGGTAGTGCTATGGGAAGCACGATGCAGCATGATGAAAGATAACTGCAATGCTGATGCAATGTTGGGAGAAAGGACCAGCAGCAACATAGATGCAAAGGAAGTTGTCGTACAGATATAGCAGTGGCAGTGGCAGAGCCATGGGCAGCAATACAGGATCCAGAAGTGCAGAAGATGTTGGGCAGGGAGGCCTAACATCAGCATAGGTACTGGTGTCGTATAATCCTAGTGCTGCTCAGTGGTGGAGTATTACTAGAGCACAGTCCTCACTAAGAGGGAGCGTTGATTTGGAGTAGCATGGGATGTGCTCTAGCCATGAAAATTAGTGGAGAGGCTAAAGCACATGTGATCTCCAAGACCCAGAAATGGTTTGTGGAAATTCTGCCCCGTGAAGAAGATATCAGAATAATTAATATTTTTAATGGGTTCCTAAGTCTAAACTTAGGAAAATAAAATATTAATGGGTATTAATATAAAACTGGGTTAGAAGGTTCTAAATGACATGGATCAAGCCAAATCTAATCTTACCCGTTGATTAGAGATGTAATCTCGGTCGTTGAAGACTCAACAGAAAAAGTATAATAGGAGGCTTGAGGTTCAGTTGGAGATACACCAGAGTGATCAGTCATTCGATTTTCTCGAGTGGGGTTTGCTAAGAGAAATCGAATCAGTGACCAGAGTTGCAGTGAGGGGCAGTGAGTATGAGGCAAAGAGGCAGAGATAATGTCGGAAGACCAGCGCAAAAGCAAAGAGGCAGACGGAGAAGCCCGAGGGAGCCACATAGAGGCTAGTTGTGACTGCGCAGAGGCCAGAAGGGCCAGCGTCATCCACGCAGAGACTGCAGAAGTGATGCAGAGGGTCGGAGAGGTTGCGCAAAGCCTCAGAGGGCTGACGCAGAGGCCAAGAGGGTTGATGCAGTGCTTCAGATTGTGTTGAATAAGGTTTCGTGGGGCAGACTTTTAAAATATCTGCTTCCGAAGAGAGGTATTACTGCCATATTATTTTCTCTGCCGGGTGAGCCAATTTGGCACCCAGTGTACTCAGAAAAGTTGCTTAATAATAAAACCATCAGAATTGTTGCACCGGTTTTCCCAAGTTGGGTTTTTCCGAGGACAATTGTCCAAAAATAACGATGTCACTTGTGTGTTTGTCTTTTTCTTTCAGTTGTTGATCTGCAGATGGTTGACACTATATTGTGTTTATTTCAGTATTTATATGGTTAAATAACTTGTTTGTAATTAAACAAGAAGGCGAAATAAACCAGAGAATACAGATAAAGTTTCTAACAGTAATACTTAGAAATTTCAACATTTTCACCAAAATTTAATTCGATGCCACACGCCCACTTTTCCTAAGCTTTTCTCCCAAAATTGTTCATCATCAAAATTGTCGAATTTCAGAATTCACTTAGCAGAATTTTAATTAGAAGGAATACTACATCATCATGCTATATAACATTATTTTTAATAATCAACATGAAAATATACACAACTTGTAAATTCTTTAAAATAACGGTTCATTGTCAATATGCTATAATAATCATTTAAATAATCAACACAAAGTTGAGTATCGTGCATTTTGAGCAGTCACTTCTATTTTGTAAGTGATCAGTTATATTCATAGGTCTATTACAATATGTACATCACTTGTCTTGATATTGTCACTGCTGGTCGAACCTTGGATATGGATATGGTCAGCTAAGAATGCAAAAGTACAATGTTTAGAGTCAAATCAACTGTAGTAGAATAGTGCATGGTTCAGTGCGGAAAAGAAACAACAATATTCACAAACAGAAAGAACAAATAACACCATAAGTATCTTGTATCAACCATTGTCATTCACTCTAGGCATCCACAAAGTATTATGTTTCACATTGTAAATATAGCTGCCTTACTGATTTCATGTTCATAGACTATGGTTTAAGTCAAACATAGTTAGGATGTCCTTCCTGAATTATAATTCCATTGATTTCCCTTCAATATTTCATCATGCCCGTACTTCATCTCTTCACTTCCTTGCAATCGACTATGGTAATTGTGTTTTCCATCTAACAACTATCATGTAACCCAGAAATCTGTGTGTTCATCACTAAAATATATCAAATAATTCTTTATCTCTCTTCTATTATTTTCACGAAAGAAAATGTTAGCCTCACTCTCTTGAAAACAATTATAAATCCAAATAAAATAATTAATTAACTTAAATCATGAGTTAGTTCCTCAAACTACGGAGTTTAATTAGGAGGAGAAATTTTCTCCAACTAGTTCTCCTAAGTTAGTGTGTAGTTGAGAAATTGTATCAACCATAGTGTCCAAGATAGACGTACTATCTTGAGACCAACTTCCTCATGTATTTATGTGTACTATTATCATTCTTTATACATTGGATTGATTAATAATGAGAATGTGAAGAATGTTGAAGGCTCTCTGCCATTTCCGCCAGTTTGTCTTTTGTGTGTTGCTGGTTTGATTATTGTGTGTTAATTTGTTGTGAGTGTTTAATATGGCTGAGTGGTTTCTACATGTGTTATCAGAGCCATATGGCTATTCTCAACGCATATCAGTTTTTGATAATTAAAGGATGAATTGAAGTTTGGGTGGAATTTTATTGAGCAAATCGAGTCAGATATTTTATGTTTGGAATTAAATAGAGAATTGCGTTGTTGTTAATGAACATCAATTAGGAATATAATATAATATAATACAAGCTACACGCAGAAGGAAAAATCAGGAGCTGCGTGAGCCGGAGGAGCGTGAGCCAAAGGCAGTGTTATCCAGTAAGAATGCTGAGTGTGTGGGCACACTGGGTGTGCAGCGTTGCCAGCACATTTAAAAAAAAAAGGAAAACACAGTTGCGTCATTAGGAAGGCAACATTGGTACGCAGTGCCAGAGGCAGCATTAGCTAGTATGGATCTGTGCTAAGGAGCGATCATAATGTGTAGCATGGGGAGAGAGGAGCCCTAGAACGTCATCGCAGTTAGCTTTCGCCAATTTAAAATTGAGATCCACAAGCACTGAGAATGAACTATTTGTATGTAGGGAAAAGACACACATTTGAAGGAAAAAGCGATAGAGAGATAATTTAAGGTATGAAGATATTTTTTTTTAGTCTGCACACATTTCGAAGAGTTTATGCCTTGTGTTTTTGGTATTGAAGCAAATGTTGAGAAAATAAGAGCCATGTACAGACGAGTAGATTAAGATGCATACGAATTGCAACCTCCATACTACTCTTAATGTCGATCTGATTGAAGCAAAATTCATGCTGTTGAATATTTCTTTCTGAATTTACCACCGATTTCAAGACTATGTCTGCTCTGTATAAGTGTCCAAGCTCCAGAAGACAGTCTATCTCGTCAAGAATCAATACTACAAGTTATTCCAATCCAACTGACTGTGCATTGTGCAAGTTCATCCATAGTAATTTTCCCGCTTGCATCTTTGTCAAAATAAGAAAAGGCGGAGAAGAGATGCTTCTCATGTTCCATCTCGTTTAAATGCAAAGTAGCTGCAATGAATTCACCATAATCTATAGTACCATTGTTGTTTATATCAGCTGCCTCCATAAGTTCTCAGATCTCTGACTCCATAAGATTAGTAGCACCACTCCACGCATCATGTTGTCGCCTGCACAAAACCTTGTAGCTCTGCTTCAATAACTCTCAATAATTCATATGCTTCATTTATAGTTTTCCTTACCAACTGGCATGCAATTTGCAAAAACTGATGCCGAGCAAGCTGATTAACCAATGACTGCAGATCAAGGTGAACATGAGCTTCATCAGCTGATACTTGCAATTTTGCCATTGTTAGGATTGCCTGTTGTTTTACATTTTCAACTTGTGCATCTACCCATTACCTCTCACTAATTCCAAAGATGGATCGAAGACGCTCCAGCTCCACAACCCGATGATGGTAAGATTTCTCCGAATCTCCTCGAATGAAGCAATTTGTAACATCATCAAGGCTCACCCACGAAAACTTTGATTTACCTTCCTCTGCAACAAGGCAGGATGGCCCACATCAAACTGCTTCACAAACCATTGGTTTAGTTCCTTAGTGCATGCCAAATCTCACATTGTATAAGGATGAAAATCAGCATATGATAGATAAATGTCATCCTCTTCCCCTGAATGGTAATGTCCCAATTCCCGGGTTGATGAAGCAATCTTATCCAAAACAGCATTCATCTCTAAATTCCTGTTGGCAAGCTTTTCATCAACTAGCAGTAACTGTCCATTTGTTGTAGAGGCTGCTGCTACATGAGCCCGTCTTCATTCAATCAAAGCTGAAGTTTGGCTAGCAAGAAAATTCCAGATCCTCTCCCTCCATCAACTTTCCCTCAGCTACAAGCTCACCATACTGCGCGACTTCGAGGAGCGACAGAACATTTGAAGGATGGAGGTTTGAGCAGAGCCAATCGAGTAGAGGTCGAGCCTCCTCGTATTGAAAAGGCCATTCAAATGGGAAAGACGTTTCATATGAGGCTGTGAGTAACACACTGATCTCAGCGATCAGTCTCCCGAAGACCGAGAGTCCCTTGGGACTGGACCTCTATTTTAAACTACCGTTGGGCTCTTCAACTGTAAATGATCCAACTGTAACATTATTTTATTAAAGTGAAAAGGTGCATTTTTTTAGTGAAGTAAAATTTTAAGTCACTCTGAAGGAGTTACAGCTGTACGTGAACACTCACCTTGGCCTCGCCCTCATTTTTAATTTTTAATTTCCTATTTTGATCTATTATCCCTGCTTCAGAACACTACAAGTCTCTGGATTGCAAATCAGTGCTCAGAGCCATGCTCACTCTCCACGCAACTAGTGGTGGCTAGATTTCACAACTTTTCATCACATATCTGTTTGGCCGCGCTCGGTCCAACTGATATCCCCATAAAGGTTAGGTTTGATGCAAGATAAAATTTCTTCAAAGATCATCAGTCTTTAGGTCCGATAGCAACTTGGGATTCAGTTTGCAGTGCTAAAAAATATTTAGCATACCCTCCAATGCCCCACGTGCTCTTGCCTTCAGCTAAATGCAATTCGTCCAAATTTCAGTAGATTTCGGTAAAGTACGAGGAATCAGATCAGAGGCGACATCTGGACTGGAATATCTCACCCAGGATCAAACCAAGTAGCAGAAGCGTATTGGACCTCCACTCCATTGCCAACCATCGGAGGAGGACGATATCCTTCTAGAATCCTAAATCATCCATCTGCTTGACAAATTCACTGTTGAGCGAGATGTGTTCCAAATTTTTTAAAAGATTTATAATAGCGAGATAATTTTGTAATGATGATCAATGGAATTTTTTAGAGGAAGCCATATATGTAATTTGGAGCGATTGAGTTAGTGTGGAAATTTTTGAAAATAATTTGCTTCCAGAATTTGTAAGTGAGATTCTCATTATTTGAGAAGATTGCATGATGACATTTTTTAAAGCGAAAGATGATGTACTCCAGTAATAATAAAGATATTTATTTTGGGTGCTTGTGTCCTAGATCTGCCCGAAATTGAATAAGGGGATCATAGCTACACTCTATGTCGTGAACATGCTTGCATGATTTGAAGTCGACTTTGTAAAACACTCTCTTTATTATGCTAAAACAAAACAAGTCATCAATCAAGACCCTGAAATTAAAGCTCCCATGATCACTTAAGTTCACAAAGCACAAAGCGTCACATCATCGACTTGATAAACGCTGCTACAACAACATTTCACAACAGCTAATTCACGCCATCAAGCTAAGGACGCTAGAAATCAATCATTTCAAGTTCAAGACAACATCAACACTTTTTGTTTCACTTGGCAAATAAACATGTTTTAACTGAATTATCTGGGTGCACTTTCGGTTGAAACCGACACCCTCATTTGATTTGTTAAAGTGCATACATTAAGTGTCACTTGAACATTGAACTCATCATTTGTCATATGGGTGCATTTTCAACAGTGTTCGACACCCATCATTTTTCAGCACATTCAGTGCATCACTAAGTGCAGTAATTAAACAAGAGTTCAAGACAACACGTAATTCAAGCAAAAACAATCAAGCAAGTGAGAGTGTTCATAAAACAATCAAGCAAGTTCAAGCACATAATCAAGCATGCAATCATCATCAAACGAGCGTGACTTCTCATCTTCAAGTGAGCATCAAAACAAGCATGTGTCTACAGCAAGCACACTAGGATCAAGCGAGTGTGTCAAGTAATCAAAACAAGTGCAACAGTTCAACGCACACCAAGCGAGCACGTATAAAGTTCATTAAAGCATTCATAACGTTTCATTCAAGCATAGCGATCGTCATCAAACGAGTGTACAATCAACAATTCAAGCAAGTGTTCAAAAGCATCAACAATCAACAACTAGTACAATCAAGCATGTCATTTCAGTGATCAACTCAAGTGAGCAATTTTCAAGCACGACTTCTACACCAAGCGAGCCTGACTTCAAAGTAAGCAAGACAACATGGCAACACACATTCAGCTGTCCCAAATTATTCACAATTTAATGTTATCATCAGCCGACGATATGGTTCAAATCAACAAAGCAACTCTTGCTAACATTCAAGTGCATATTCAACATATACATGAAACAATTGAGTTCCTTCAACTAGAGTCACAACTACAAATAGATGAGCTGCAACAGAAGAGTGCTTCTTCCAAGTCATTCAACCATACAAATGAAGATAAAGATGTTGATTCCAAATCACTCATCCAAACAACTTCAAGTGAGAAGTTGTTCATGATCAAATTCAACTTTCTTCCAAACCCATCACCAAGCCATGGGAAGAAATTCAAAGTAATCGAAATCGACGCGGCTTAAGATATGTCGAAGATGACGACAACTTACATATCCCTGATTATTCAAAGCCCATTCAATTTGTCAGTGCCAAATTACTTGAACATATCACCTCAGCAAGTTCTCCGCAAGTTGTAGACAGACATCAATGCACACAAACTGAAAGTGCAACCAAATAGAAATGCATGCAAACTCAAGTGGAAGATCAGTGTTTTGATCTCCATCCCTGTCACCATTGTGGTAAGTCGAATCATTCATCAAAGAAATGATGCAAACACGACCAACCTGCCAAATTGAAGGTAAATTATTCATGGATTGATCCCTGGGAATGGTCATCCACAGCCAAAAGATTGGACAAGTTTTACAATCGAATTCACTCACACATATTGCAGCCAACAGTCAAATGAAGATGGTACTCTCATGCAGTTGAATGGGGGAGTACACCAGTGAAACACTCCTACACCTGAAGGGGGGGAGTTCAAATATCAAATGCAATTGATTCTCTCTCCTTTCACTTGACAAAGGGGGGGAAATGTCAATGAAATTGACAAGTGGTTGTTAGATTGAAAGTCTCGACAACATCAGCAAAGTAGCCAGTGGACATCTTCATCAGCCAGTGGGCATCTTTCATCAGCAGTAAGCATTAGCAAATTCACCAGCGGGCGATCGACAGCAAAAGCAGCAATGAGCAGCTTTCATCATAGCAAAAGCAACAATGAGTTGTTTTTCGACATCATCGCCGGTGAATGATCATCATCAACAAATACGCCAGTGGGCGTTCATCAAATTGTGTCAGTGGACACCGGATGTTGTTTTCAAGCAAAAGACAGTTGGATCCTTTTGCAGCTTGGCACGTGATGGAGTTGTCAAAAGACATTCAGAGATGAATCAGGCATGCAGCTGATTCATGCTCTCTTCAGATTTGAGTTTTTTCCAGCATCCAGTTTTGGCGGTTTTTCACGCAATGTTTTCTTGAGGATCAACTTAAGAACTTGGAAAATGGTTCCTTGTTCATTTTGGATTTATCATTGAGGGGGGGAATGTTAGCCTCGCTCTCTTAAAAACAATTATAAGTCCAAATAAAATAATTAATTAAATTAAATCATGAGAGTTAGTTCCTCAAACTAGGGAGTTTAGTTAGGAGGAGAGATTCTCTCCAACTAGTTCTCCTGAGTTGGTGTATAGTTGAGAAATTGTCTCAACCATAGTGTCCAAGATAGACGTACTATCTTGAGACCAACTTCCTCATGTATTTATGTGTACTATTTATCATTCTTTGTACATTGGATTGATTAATAATGAGAATGTGAGGAATGCTGAAGGCTCTCTGCCTTTTCCGCCAGTTTGTCTTTTGTGTGTTGCTGGTTTGATTATTGTGTGTTCATTTGTTGTGAGTGTTTAATATGGCTGAGTGGTTTCTACAAAAAACAAAATCAGTTTTGTGATAATAACATGGGGAGATTACTAAAACTAATGCAAACTAATAACTTTCCAATAATGGCATACCACAAATGATCAAACCAGAACCATTCAAAACATACATGCCTATATCAAAAACAATTCGATAATTATAAAACAGTCGATGTCTCTAGTTGAAAACAAATGGAAAAGAATGTTATGATTAAAACCAGTATTTACGCTGCTAAAAAATCGTAAATAGCATGAATGATCCACTGATCATGCATTTTTGCCTCACAAAGACAACATATTAAATAACTGACTAAAGGCATGCAAACATTACCAGGAGCACTTCATGGGCTAAAAGGTTAACAGTGACTTACGTGCACCACCTGAAGTCACATGCCATGTTTCCCCTTGGCGAGTCCCCATCCCTGAGAAAAATTTCTCCTCCCATTTATCGCCCCATTTGGTTCCCAAATCCGTCTCTGCCCATTTATCTGTCCTGTGCAATTTAGAGCACTGACTTGAAGCATTAGAGAAAATAAAAAGTATCATTTTGACTTTTTAAGCACATGCAACCCATTAGAAGATATAAAAGAGAACTTTTTCTCATAATTTTGCATCCACGTGACACACATCTGCACTCATAGAACTAACCAAACAAAGCTCTAGATCTGTATAAAGTGATAAACAAAAATGCGAAATGGAAAACTCAGAGGTGCAAATGCCACATTTCAAGGGATGATATCAACCCTGCAAAAGATGAAATCTGACCTATAAAAACAACAGCATAAATGTAACAGACACAAGGTAAAATTCTGTAACAGCGACCACTATCTTCTCATTAACAAATTAGAAAAATACAATACTGTCCTCAGGGGACTACAATGGTTTCTCACAAGCCTTGGGCACACTTTCGGTAGAATCACTCCACTTAATCTCACTATATATAAAAGCCTAACTAGTATGTCATCCCTTACTAAGCCAAACTTGACAAGAGATGGAAGAGCGATTACAAAAGTAAAGAGTAATATATCCTTCATGAAAGGAAACATCTGTCCAGTGTCGCAGGTAAAAAGAAATTTCTCCCCAAGGGATGCACCCTATTGACCATGCAAAACTCCCATCATAAATGGGTCATAATGTGTAAGTTGAATCTGTGATAACTATCATAGAATTTGCCACAACCTTACACTGGCCAAAAATAGAAGAGATGCCAACAGTCATAAGTGAAGGAATCTAACATAACGATGTAAGGGAAACTCTTCCACATCGCACGCCAATCCTACAATATATCCCCTTCAATAGTCATGTGGCCTCTTCCTAATAAAACAACTTGGAGCAACCAAAATGTTGATTTGGGGTAGCATCGGATGTGCTCTAGCCATAAAAGGCTAAAGCACATGAGATCTCCAAGACCCAGAAATGGTTTGGGCAGATACTAACAGGTTTGGGAGATATTAAAATAATTAATATATTTAATGGAGTTCCAAAGTCTAAACTTAGGAAAAATAAAATATTAATGGGTATTAATATAAAACTCGCTTAGAATGTTCCAAAAGTCATAGATCAAACCAAATCTAATCTTAGCCGTTGATTAGAGATTTAATCTCGGCCATTGATGGACCAACGAGAAAAGTATAAGAAGAGGCTTGAGGGTTAGTTGGAGGGCACAACAGAGTGATCAGTCATTCATTTTGTTAGAGTGGGGTTGCTAAGCAAAGTTGAATCAGTGATCAGCAGCGAGGGGCAGCGAGTACGAGGCAGAGAGGCAGGGACAATACTAGGAGACCAACACAGAAGCGGAGAGAGCCATAGCAGCAGTCAGTCCAAGCTATGCAAAGACCAGCAGAGGCAGCGCAGAGCCCAGAGAGATTGCGTCATCCACACAGAGGGCAAAGAGAGTAATGCGGAGGCTGCACAATGCCTCAGAAAGCTGACACAGAGGGTCTTGGGGCTGACACAGGTTGGCAAGAGGCTGACACAGTGGCCAGAAGGGCCAGCGCTAAGCTTCAGTTGTGCCGGAGAGGGTTTCATGGGACAGGTTCTCTGAATACCTGTTTCCGAATATAAAGGTATTGTTGCCATGTATTTTTCTCTATCAAGTGAGCCGGTTTAGGCACCCAGTTGTACTCAGATAAACTGCATAATAATATAACCCTATGAATAGCTGCATCGGTTTTCCCACATTGGGTTTTTCTGAGAATATTGGTCCAAAAATAACGGTGTCAATTGTGTGCTTGTTTTCCTTCAGTTGATGATCTATAGATGTTGATACTATACTTGTGTTTATTTTCAGTATTTACATGGTAAATAACTTGTTAAGTAATTAAACAAGTAGGAAGAAATAAACCAGACAGTACAAGAAGAATTTCTAATGGGTTAAATTTAGAAATTCCAACACAAAAAACTGAAACTCCTTATTTGTGAGGAAGTTGTTCTACACAAACCCAAGCTTCTCTCTCAAGATCTCAAATATTCCCCTTTGCAAGGAATATTTTTATAATATCAGCAACGTAAAAATCAACCAAAACATAATCAAGAAATGGTATAGGGTACAACTGTGCATAAAGCAATCATGAAACAATGGTTTCTAAAAAAATCTGATGCAATCGTAATTGTCACAACACAATGATGGGGTCCAACATATGAACGATCAACTCTACAATCAACTTGTAAAGCTAGATGGACTCACAACATACCAATGAAGTCATTATAAACTTTGTTTCAGCTAAACTAAGAGCAATTGCCCCTTCCTTTATCTTGTGTTGAATTTTGTAGCTATGGTTGGTCTTCATAATTTATATTTTAGCGCTTGAAATACATAATGAATTTGTAAGACACGTTCTTCATGTCATTTTCATTGTTTAGCCCTTAAAAGAATCAATATAGGACATGATATTCATGTCAAATTCAAAAGAGAATTTCAAAATTTGTATTTTGAATTTTTTGCTCCAAACTTGTCCAGTTGGCCCTCCCTCAACCCAAGTCGACCCTAGTGAATAGACATACCCATTCGGACAGGTAAAACACTATATATATAGAGCATTCGACCTCCTCCAAAAGGCACCGTTCAACCTCAAACAAGACAAGTAATATTTGCGCATCCTAGCGAAGAAGGACGAGTTCATCTTTAGCATCTATCTCTCTCTCTCTTGGCTTTGCACGTGTCACTTTCTAGTCAATTTTTGGGCAAAAGGTCAAATTTTTGGCAGCAAGGTCGAAATTCTGGGCAAAACATTCTGTGCAGCAGACCGAGTTTCTAAGCATATTCTGGGATGCGAAAATTCGGCCTAGGTAGATCAAAGAGGGCCAAAGTTGAACGGCAGAAGATTGACTGGACAAGAGGGTTATTTGACCAGGTTTGACCATAGTCTTGTGTGAAAATTCCTAATCGTCAAGGAAACCCTACTGCAGCAAAACCGAATTTAATTCACCTAGTTGATTTTTATATTACATTCATCAAGTTATTCTTCTGAATACTAAAGAAAATTACTTCTGCAACCTACACTAATTAAATATTTGATCTCATGAAATAGAAAATAGAGCAAATAACAAGATACATAGGACACACTTATTTTTGGACACAATAGTCCCCGAAAAAGCCCAAAGCGGGAAAACCGGTGCAACAGTCCTGAAGGTTTATTATTATGCAGGAGAAATATATGAATACAAATCTAGGATGTTCATCTAGCAATCCTTTACAGAGAACATACTGGCGGAAAATCTGAGTGAGTTTTAACTCACTTCACTTCGCAGAATTCTAGTTGATCCGGCACAACATTGTTTAACCCCAGCTATTTCTGCGCTAGCCCTGCGTCACCACTTCTGCCCTCTGCGTCAGCTATCCTAGCTGTTCCGCCAGTTCCAGGCATTTTTGGCTTCTGCGTGACAAGCAGCTTTCTCCTTTGTGCTAGCTCTTCTGGCTCTGCATCAAGGCTGTGTGGACCCAGACTGGCCCAGCGTCAGCTCTTCTGGCTACTGTGTTGCCTCTCTGTCAGTATTCTTCGGAGAGTCCTTCTCCTGGATTCTCATTGCCCCTTTGCTGCAAGATCTCCCCAGTCGATTTCCCTCCTGAGAACTCCATTAAAAATTTAATTATTTTAATAAAATACAATCCGGGTGGAATTTCACTAAACGGTTTCTGGGTTCTTTAGAACTCATGTGCCTTAGCCTCTCCATCAATTTTCAAGGCTAGAGCACTTTCGATGCTACCAAAACCTAACATCTTGTTGGTCAATTTGACCTCGTAGTTGACTAGTTGTATTAGGTGTATCTCCTATTGAACTGAAAAAATTCTCTAAGGAGAAGGTTGTTGGCTTTTTCCCCCAAGTGGGTTTTCCCAAGGTAAATCTTGTATTCTCTTTGTGCATTATGATCTCTACAATCCTTGTGCATTTATGATTGAATTTGTGAAGTGAAATTGCTTAATGATAAACTAGAATTGCTAAAAGAAGATCTACATCATTAGAAGTAATTATCAGTATTTTAGAAATTAGTGCTTGTATCTATTGCACTTGAAAAATTAACATGGTATCAGAGTTTTGGTGAAGGATAGTACATTGAGATCACTCTTGAAGAGATTCGGTAAAGGGAATGGCATTGAAGAGAACCTACATCTACAATCTAATTGTTTATCTATGACTATGGGTTCCTCTATGAAGTCTGAGAACAAATTGGAAGAAGCTACAAATTTCAGAGCTTGGAAAACAAGGAGTGATTTTGCCCAATGCCTTGTGTGGAGTCCTGTTCTGGACATAAACTGCCATGTTGCATGCTTTTGTCCACAGGAATTTAGGCATATCCTGATCATACAACATTGCCCTATTTTCTTCCACAATAGCCCTGTTTTCCTTTCTGCTACTCCATTCTGCGCCGGATTGTAGGGAGCTGTCCACTCTCTTGTGATGCCTTCCTTAGTGCAAAAATCGGTGAAGTCCTTGTCAACATACTCTCCACCATTGTCTAAGTGCAACATTTTTATCTTCGTTCTTATCAGATTCTCCACTAGAGCCTTGAACTCCTTGAATCGACCAAAAACCTCATCCTTGGTTTTCAGAAAGTAGATCCAAGTGTTCGTCAAGAGTGACGCAAAACCTAATCTCTATTATCTTGTCGTAGAGAATGAGCCTCTAATCCTAGTGTTATATGTGGATGATCTTTTCCTGACAGGATCATCCAAGCTCATCAAAGACTGCAAGAAGAATCTAGCCACGGAATTTGACACGAAGGATTTGGGACAGATGCATTATTTCCTAGGGTTGGACATTTGGCAGTAGAAGGGTGACATCTTCCTTGGACAACGGAGATATGCTACAAAGATCTTGAAGAAATTCAAGATGCAGGGTTGTAGGCCTATGGCTACTCCAATGATTACCAACTGGAAGAAAATTGATGCATCTAAAGATAAAGACGTTGATCCCACCTTATACAGGCAGCTTATAGGCTCCCTGATGTATCTGGTCAATACCAAGCCAGACATTTGTTACGCTGTCAACACTCTCAGTCAGTTCATGGTGGAACCTAAGAGGGCGCACTGGGCAGCAGCCAAACATGTACTAGGTATATACAAGGAATAGTCGAGCATGGACTATTGTTCACCTGAGGTAATGACATCAGGCTGAGTGGCTTCACTTACGCAGATTGGGTTGGAAGTTCAGTAGACTGGAAAAATACAACTAGGTATTGTTTCAACCTTGGATAAGGAATGACCTCCTGGTGCAGTAGGAAATAGAAATTTGTGGCTCTGAGCTCCGCTGAAGCAGAATATATGTCAACAAGCACAGCTTCGTGCAAAGCCATATGGATTAGGAAATTGCTTGTGAATCTATTCAGGAAAAGGATGGAAGCAACCAAGATCATGTGTGATAATCAGAGCTACATCAAGCTCTCTGACAATCCATTATTTCATGATCAGTCGAAGCACATTGATATCAAGTGTCACTTTGTCAAAGATTGTATACAACGAGGAGCAGTACAGTTGAGGTACACTCCTACAGGGGAACAGATGGCAGAGATCCTCAACAAGGCTCTAGGAAGAACAAACTTTGTTTATTTCAAGGAGAAGACAAGGACAGTAAAGAATCCACTTCAGTAGCGGAAACGGATAAGTGTCCGGAGTTGCAGTGCAATAGTTCACAATGGCAGTGCTATGGGCAGCATGATGGAGCATGTTGAGAAGGAGCTATAGTACAGATGTAGCAGTGACAGTAGCAGCGTCGTGGGCAGCAGTACAAGAAGCAGCAGTGTAGTGGATGTGGGGCAGCAGGCCTAGCATCAACACCGCCACCGATGCGGAGGATCAGTGTGACGTTTCAATGATGAAGCATTACTAGAGCACATTCTTGGCTAAGATGGTGTTAATTTTGGGTAGCATCAGATGTGCTCTAGCCTTGAAGTTTGGAGGAGAGACTAAGGCACATGAGATCTCCAACACCCAGAAATCATTTTGAGAAATTCCAAACATATGAGGAGTTATCAAAATAATTAATATTTATAATGGGTTCCTAAGTCTAAACTTAGGAAAATAAAAATATTAATGGGTATTAATAAAGATAAGGATGAGAAGCTTCTAAGAGGCGAGGATCAAGTATGTTTTAATCTTAGTCGTTGATTAGAGACTTAATCTCAGTCGTTGATTCATCAACAGGAAAAGTATAAGAGAAGACTTGAGGATCATTTGGAGAAACACTAGCAGATACTCAATATCTCAAGGAAAATCGATTCTCAAGTAAAGGAAATCGATTTTAGACGGAGAGTTGCAGGGTAGAGGAAGAGGAGGGCATTAGCAGCAAGTAGTGACTGAGGAGGTGACGCAGGGACAATGGGAGACAACGCAGGGAGAGACGCAGTCCAGAGGAGAGACGTCGCCCTCACACAGGATGATGGAGAGGGACGCAAAGCCACGTTGAGCCACGCAGAGTGACATGGAGGTGACGTAGGAGTGGGAGCGGGGTCTCCAAAGTGTCAGAAAGTCTCAAAGGGAAAGTCTCAGGTGTTTTCTTTCAATTTCTCTGTAAAATCATTCCTTGTAAAAGCAATTGCTGCTAAAGATTAATAAAGCCCTTATTTGTTGCACTGGTTTTCCCGCATTGGGTTTTTCTAGGGGCAATTATCCAAAAACAATTGTGTTGATGTGATTGGTTCTTGTGCATGAATTTTTTCTCTGGGTAATTGTGTGATAACTGTAGTGGAATTTATTTGAAATTCTGCTAAAGAGATTTCGTAAATAACTTATTGTGAATAATAAGTACATGAAATAAATCAGTTGTTGCAATAGAATTTCAATTTAGAAATTTCCACACTTGCAAAGCCAAATGGCCTCACAACTAGCCTGACTAGCAGCCATATACTCAGCCTCAAAAGAGCTCGAAGCAACTGACTTTTCTGTTCGACTGAACAACGACACAACTTCCGAACCCAATTCGAAGCAACACCCTGAAGTGCTTTTCCTATCAAAATCACAACTTGCCCAATCTGAATCTATGTAACCTACCAGCCTCACTCCATCTCCCCACCTTCAGTCCAGACCATAATCAATGACCCCCTGCATGTAGCGAAGAATGTGCTTTGCAGCTACCCAATGCACCTTCCTGGGCTCAACCATGAACTGGGTAAGTGTGTTCACTGCAAAGCATAGATCTGGCCTAGTGTTGACCAGATACATCAAAGACCCAATAAGCTGCCTATATAATGTGGGATCCCCCAAACTAGAATCTGAAGCATGAAGCTTCTTCCAGTTGGTGATCATATGTGTAGACATGGGTCTACAGTCTACCATGTGAAATCTACTCAACGCATCCACAACATATTGCCCCTACCCCAGAAAGATATACCCCTCCTCCTGCCACACCTCAAGCCCGAAAAAGTAATGCATCAGCCCAATCTCCTTCATCTCGAACTCCATAACAAGATCCTCCTTGCAACCACTAATTAGTCTCTCTGCCCCAGTAATGAACAAGTCATCAACATACAACACAAGAATGAGCAGATCATCCCCTACAACAATGTACTATAGGTTCGGATCTGCATCACTCTTCGTGAAACCCATCTGCTGCAAGTAAGTACCAATCCTCGAATACCAAGCTCTCGGAGCTTGCTTAAGTCCGTAGATTACTCGCCTCAACCTGCATGCATGGGTCTCCCACCCAAGTACCTCAAAGCCATGTGGCTGCTCAACATACACCTCCTCCTCTATAACTCCATCCAGAAATGCGGTCTTCACATCCATCTAATGGATCTGCCAACCCATTTCTGTAGCAATAGAAATAAGGTACCGAATAGAAGTGTACCGAGCTACAAGAGCGAAGGTCTCATCATAGTCAACTCCCTCTATCTGTGAGAACCCTCTAGCCACAAACCTCGCCTTAAACTTCTCAATCCTGCCATCCGTAGCATGCTTGATCTTGTAGAGCCACCTGGAAGTCACCTGACTTTTCCTCAGGCCTAGGCACCACTTCCCAGACATTGTTCTTAATGATAGAGGCATACTCCTCCACCATAGCCTCTCTCGATACCTCCTATTTGCCAGCCTCCTCATAGCTAGTAGGCTCAGAGTCAACAATGTTGGTAGCCTTGTCTACATAACTGCAAAACCACTCAAGTGGCACACTCTCCCTGTTCACCCTCTTCAAAGGACCAACGAACTCCGCTTCCTTCAACGTGTCTTGAAGCCACTTGGGTCTCCCCTTCCCTGAACAAGCTTCCCCATAGGGAACCTCATCCTTTGTCCCCCAGTCTAGTGAACCTAAAGGTTTTCCAACTGACATAGGTGTGCCTGTACTAGCAACTATCCTCGAATAACCTATACTCGCACCTATGCCTGTGTCAGCTTAAGTGCCAAGTGAACTCTGTAGCAGTGAACTCCCTAAAGAAGTGCTTGGTAAAACCAAGACCATGGCAAAACCCATTATGGGGAAAACCCTTGCAAATCTTCTTCTTTTAGATTGTCACAAATGATTCAACAAAAGAGAGTATAATG
Source organism: Pinus taeda (assembly GCA_000404065.3). Taxonomy (NCBI): domain Eukaryota; kingdom Viridiplantae; phylum Streptophyta; class Pinopsida; order Pinales; family Pinaceae; genus Pinus; species Pinus taeda. The sequence continues at coordinate 145,189 of APFE030306246.1, forward strand.
ATCCATAACTTTATCTATGTAATAAAACAATTATGATATCCATGAAACAAATCTAAGATTCTAATCATGCTTGTAATCAAAACCCTCATTCTGATGATTGTAATGTGTTGTCACTGACTATAGTTAATTGTTCGATACTTCTGAACACTGTTGTCACTGAGCAGAATCTTCGAAATACAGAAATCTCATCTTTGAGTCCCGGACACAGGGAGGAGGCGTTGTGCGAGCGTCTATAATAGTCTTGGACGCTCTCTGCAAAACTCGAAGACTGCGTCCGATCAGATATGGACGCTCCCATGTGAACTGGATGAGGGTGTCTAGGGCCAAACATACCCAAATCTGCCTCGAACGCTAGCCACTCTCATAAGGCTTCTATGTGAGCATCTATGGCAGCCTGGACGCTCTCAAGACCGTATTGTGCATGCATCCAGGGACCAAACTAAGCAGCAGTAACCCTAGCCTCCCGAATGCTTGTTGGAATTTCTAAGTTTAACCCGTTAGAAATTCTTCCTGTACTATCTGATTTATTTCTTCCTACTTGTTCAATTACTTAACAAGTTATTTACCATCTAAATACTGAAAATAAATACAAGTACATTATCAACACATATAGATCATCAATTGAAAGTAAACAAGCACACAAGTGACACCATTGTTTTTGGACATGTCCACAGAAAAACCCAATGAGGGAAAACCAGTGTAGCTATGCAGTTTAGAATGCCCTCTGCAGTAGTACCTCTTAGTCGGAGACAAATATTCTAGCTAAATCATCGGATGAATGATCCCACAGCAACAATGCAGCTTCTGTTGCTCTGTGTCACTCTGATAGGGATTGCATCACCCTATCCGGCTCTCCATCTCCCAGTCTATCCCACGAAAAGTCTCCCAGAGCTGCCTCTTGACCCTGCGTCAGCCTCTTTGGCCCAGCTTCAGCCTCTCTGGGCTCTGTGTCAGCCTCTACGTCTCACACGCCGGCCCTCTTTAGCTCTGTGTAGCTACTGGCTACTCCTGCATGGCCTCTAGCTGGCTCTACGTTAACCTCTCCCGGCTTCTTCGTTGATCCTCCCAGTACTAACTCTGCCTCTCTGCAATGTGTTCACTACCTCTCAGTTGCAACTCAGATCACTCACGCAATTTCCTCAGCAAACCCTGCCCCAGGAAATCGAGTTCTTGATCTCTCTCGGTGTGTTCTCCCACTAACCCTCAAACCTCCTCTTATACTTTTCTCGTTGATCCATCAACAGCCGAGATTAAATCTCTAATCAACGGCTAAGATTAGATTTGGCTTGATCCATGACTTTTGGACCCTTCTAACCCAGTTTTATATTAATACCCATTAATATTTTATTTTTCCTAAGTTTAGACTTAGGAACTCCATTAAAGATATTAATTATTTTAATATCTCCCAAATCGGCTAGATTTTGCCCAATCCATTTCTGGGTCTTAAAGATCTCATGTGCTTTAGCCTCTCCACCAATTTTCGTGGCTAGATCACATCTGATGCTACCCCAAATCAAAAACGCTCCCACAACACTTTGTGCCTGTGTCCAAGGCTCCTTGAATGTTGTCAAGATCACTGTGTGCCAGCATCCAAGGACTAAAATGCCCAGTTTTTGTGCTAGCGTCTGGGATGACTGCACAATAGGTCTCTCCACCTTTGAGAAGGCCAACAAAGTTCACCATGGCACAGCCAGTGCAAGAGTTTGTCCATAAAGAACTCCCTAGTTCCCTTAAAACTTGTTTGCACATAAAATATATCAAAAGAGCATACTCCATTGAGGAAAACCATTGGATTCAACTAGGCAGGGCAAAATTTCCACCTATGAGATTTGAGGGGTAGGAAGAAGGGATTGTGTCACATGTTCTTTGAAAGGGCTGAAGATATGGCAAGAGGTGGTGGTTTCAAGTGTCTGACATGAAGGGTCTACCGATACTAACTAAAAAACACCAAAAACAATCTCCAAAACCCCCAGAAATAGTTTATTGAGAGCCATCTATAACAAACTACCCTTTGAGAGATGGTTTCTAAAGACCAGAAACAGTAATGGCAATAGAAAAGAGCATTTCTTGGATCATCCTTATTTCTGGCCCTCTGGGCCATTTCAGCACGAGAAAGACGACTCATGTTCCATTTCTGGTGAGTAGGATTCCAAACACTAGTCATAGTCGATTCAAAAGAAAGGGATGCAAAAGACTCCACTAAAATGAGATAAAATGCATTGAAAAATGAGTACAAAGAAAACAGGAAACAAAATGGTATAAGCACAAGTGCAAGTATGTTATCCCAATAAGGCAAACCCTATAAAATGAAGGGGAGGGGATGTAAAGAAACAGTCTGTACAAAAAAATGCAGCAACCACAACGGGATGTCTTTGATCATCATCTGAATCAACAGTGCAAATGTCAACACTAAGTGCCTGCCAGATAATGTTCTCTAAAGAGTGGCCAGCACAGATGGGGCCCTTGGCAATAATCCTGGGTGGCAACAGCCTACTTTCGGTGGTGGTTGGCATAAACGTTGCATTAATCATTATCGAGATAATATCGACGCGAGGAAAAAATCAGACAAAAAAAAAAAAGCATAATTATCGGGAAAAATCGTTTGGTACAAAAATATTCATTTTTTTTCATTTTTTTTTTCAATTTTTTTAATATCTAAACCATCTACAACATAAAATAAATACATTGACACATAAATATGATAAAAGAACTAATATATAAAGATGTTTAACATCATTTCTAGTGCTAAAATCACACAACATTGAATCATGTCCCTGAATAGTAAGTCTTGACTCCTGAGTCCCAACTCAGCCTCAAAATATCAACAAAAAATATAATAAATGTATCTCATCATGTCATAATGTCATATACAATAAAATGAAGAAAATAACTAAAGTCTAATCCTATTGATTTCCTCTGCCCCTCTTGCGAGAAAATGCCACAACTTTCCCTTTCCCTCTAGATGTAGATGCTGGTGCTGGTGGAGTTGACAGTGGAGTCTGCTATGCTCTAGAAGCTGAAGAACTAGAAGTAGGAGCTATAGGAGGTAGACCACGTCCTCTACTGGTGGCAGGGGTAGCCCGAGCAAGTGGTGTCACCTGGAAACATCAGAATCTCCCAATCCTAAAATCCTGAAAAACTAATAAGTCTACTAGATTTTCAATGAAATCTAAAGTTCTACTTTCTCCATATGAAAGCCAATGAGGCCGGAACCACTCCCAAACATTCTTAGTCATTTCATGGTAATGTTAAAAATTTAAAAGGATGAAAATGAAGATTAAGAAGAATGTCACTTTTACTTTTAGAATTTAACATTACCATGAATAGCATATCAATACTAGGGCCTAGACTTGATCATTACGCTGCCCCACTCAAAAATTATTTGTTTCTTTCAAAAAAAATTGCATTTCAAACATGTAGCATCCCTTAAAAAACCAAAAAAAAAAAACATTATAAAACCTCGCTGCCGGAGACCCCCACGATAATTAGATTGTTATCGCGATAAATTCGAATTTATTGCGATAATTTCATAAAAATCGTGCAAAAAAAAATACCCACGATAAATTCATATAAAAATCGCGATAAAACGATAAAATCACGATTTTATCGCAATTTTCACAACACTGGTTGGGATGGAAGAAGAGGTATGATCACTTCTAACATCCAAGGCTGAAGACTCACAGTATAAGGAGAGAAACTAGTAATGCATCTTGGAGAAGGTACCCCACAGATTTAGCTATCTCAAGCAATTATAAGCATGAAACCACATCACTTCAGCTAAAAACTAGATAGCACCCAAGAAAAAGAGGCAGTTATTTCATGCCTTGGAAAGTGGGACTTCAGCTACATAGATATCTTATAGCATATAGTGGTCTCTCCTATTTTATTTCTCCAAATTCCAGTACAGTCACAAGTTACCAAGTCAAAAAGCATGTCAACATGTAATAGGCAACCCAATCATTTTGCATAGACAAAATACAAACACATATAAAACCATTTAAAATCAACAATTATTTCAACATTTCCTAATAATCTCTAATGATAAATTTCTAAATTGCACAAATAGTATGAGATTGGAAAAAAGAAAACAGCGGTAAAAGAGAGAGAACCATTTAAGTACAGATCCACTCCCATCATATTGTTCGCCCCATTTTTCCCACCATGACTGGTCATTTAGTCTACCATACTTGTGTGCTCCTTTCTCTGTCCAACCCTTAGCATTGTATTTTTCCCACCTGAAATAAGGAGATCAAGAAATAAACTTTCAGTCCTAATAAATAGTTGTTGCTGACTGTAATAGTTAAAATATAAAAGTTGAAGTAAGCAATAAAGCATACATAGAAGGCAAAAACATGAATGCTATTTTGGCGCTTGTATTCACTACGGATTCTGAATAAGAAAAATCTTACCATTTTTCATACCAGACGGCAGCACCACTTCCTGACTTAGCTTGCTTCTGAGCACTTCTTTCTATTCTTGCTAGATTACTTCAAGTTTGAGACAACATTCAAAATCCAAAGTCAAAATGCTTATCTTATGTTACTCAATTTATGTGAATATGCTTCACTGTATTTCTGTATTGAAACCTCAGTGCTATGACTGAATATAGATCTCATTGTAGCTAACAAATGGATCTCATCTGATTACACCTGCTATCAGCTATTTGACAAGTATATACAACATAAATGTCTTTGCACAAGCTAGCCTCAGTTTCATTGATATAAAAAATGTTGAGAAAATATTTTGCATCCTGTTGCTATTAAATGAACTTAAATTCTTTCTAGCAATTTCCTAACCAGTTTTACAAGACTGTCCAACTATTCTCACCATAAGCCCATAATATTGGCACAGCAATTAATGAATATAATTTTATATACCTCTATTCATTTTAAGGCGAGTAACAAAGTTATTAGAGTGGCACTGTATGAAAATTTTATTTCTTATTTTATTTCAAATTTTATTTTCTATTATACCGTGTATTCTAAGTAAGGCATTGAAGCCGGCATTCCCCCAGGCAAAGGGGTACACATTTCGAGAACTTGAATGAAAATGTTCTCATGAGTATCCTATGTACCTTTTAATGATTGAATTGGCACAGAAAACACAAGTTGGAAAGGATGGAACACCAGTTAGGAACAACAGATTTTGGTGAGAAGTGGGACAAGTTTTAAAGAGCTTATATGATCAAGGAAAAGTATGAAGCATTATTGTTATAGAGACTGGAACTATTAGCATGATGAATATGGCTAATACCAAGGATAGTAAATTCGAGCATTTGTAGTTCGAGCATTAGTAGTGTAGTGTGGTGATATAATTGGTATTAACTTTTAACAGTACACTTAATTAATAATGGAAGGGTAGTGAATATAAGTGGGAAGGTGTTGTTGATCCAGGTGCTTTTCTATGGAGAGAAGAAGAATGGCTATAAACACTGTGAAGCAAACAGAGATCATGCAGATAATTAAATAGGGGATAACAATATTGGCACAACAGTGTTGCTGGAAAAAGGCAAAAGCAAGACCACTGAAATAAATGAAAAGCTTCAATAAACTGAAGCCCTGATAATTCAAGGAGGTGGGAAAAAAATAGCTGACCAATCAGTGCTAGTTTTCCAAGGAGGAACATTTTGGAAGGACAAAGTTCACAGTCTGGACTTATTGATTGCAGGAATAAGTGATTAGCTGATGGAGAAACATTTCTTGGGTGAAAATTCACAGACAAGATATGATTTAGTACAGTTTAAAGCTGACCAACAAAGAGCAGCATGACTAACTGCTGAGGCAAAACTTAGGTTGTGGGCCAACCTGCATGATTGAGCAGTCCAGTCAGCATATTTCTGCAGCATGATCAACATTTCAGGCAGACTACCTGCTTCATATGAGTTGGAGTTATCTTCTGTGAGCCAACTTGGATTTCCCAGGTTCACCTGAATTTCAACAGGCTGATTCAGAAAAAAATTCAGGACATTCTTTTTTGCACAAGGGTCTCAGTTTTGATAGACTACTTTCAGATGTTCGGTAGTTTTAAGCACTTTTTTAAAAACCGGCCGTTTCGACTCCGATTCGGCAGAGTTGGTCCGAGTCATAGCCCAACCAGGTCGACTTGGCCTTTGAACCGGACCGGCCGGCCGGGTTGTTACCGAGCCGGCCGAGTTGACTAACAACTCGACCGGATCGGTAACAACCCAGCTGGCTCGGCCGAATCTGAGCCAACTCGGGCGGCTCGGTAACAACGACTGGTCAAGTCACTTCAGCGGCATTGTTTTTTTGAAATTTCAATTTTGGGGATTCCCTGGGCTTCACTGTCTGACTCATGGGTTTCCTTGTCTGACTCTGATCCCTAGTATTGATATGCTATTCATAGTAATGTTAAATTCTTAAAGTAATTCATTTTCATCCTTTTACTTAAATTTTTAACATTACCATGAAATGACTCAGGATGTTTGAAAGTGGTTCCGGCCTCATTGGATTTCATATGGAGAAAATAAAATTTTAGCTTTCATTCAAAATCCAGCAAACTTATCAATTTTTCAGGATTTCAAGATTGGGGGATTGCAATGTTTCCATTGAATTTTGTCATGTATTAGGGTATGGAACTTGTATTTAATCAAGAGCACCAATCCCTCTATGTACCTTGATGTTAGAGACATTGGTTGTCGAACTCCTCTGGGATTCACTCCCAAACCAGGAGCTTCTGAAAATGTCGCTCCTGCTCCCGTTTTCGCTCCCACTTCCAAATAACACTGAGGCCAGATGATGTTGGCAACTCTAGCATTAGCTAGTAGTATTGGTCACAGACTTTTGTTGTAGAAGCCATTTCTAGCCTCCTTGGTTATGTGTTTTTGTTTTGATCTCTATATCATCATCGTGTATGTATTGCACAATGCACTGGGTGCCATTTTGATATAATGGATATATTCATGAGCCTACTTTGATCAGATGTTGTCTTCTATCTATATTCTAATGCTATGTGTTTGGAAACATGAATGAAAATCTTTAAAATTATGTGTTTTTATAAAAAATAAATATTTACTGTATGTTTTACAACGACCGAGTCATTGAAATCGAACCGGTTGAGTCGACACCGAGTCGGAGTTGGAGTCGGAGTTTTCAAACATTGGTTTTAAGTGCAGAGTGATTTTCAGATTGATGGGTAGTTTTGAGGGCGACTTGCGATACTCTTGAGAATTCATCTCAAGTTTTACAGGCAGATTTAATATTTTGCAGTCTGCTTACATAAGTTTTCAAACTCGCAACAAGTTGTGGAGCCCAATTCTAAGATGTATAAGGTGGTAAACATCTCCTGCAAGCCATTTTCTGGGTTTGGAGGGGTTGGAATAAGATTTGCATGATAATTCCTTCACTTTCCAATTGAAGAATAATTGCATGGAAGAACTTCAATTGCTGATAGACTAAATCATAGATGAATGAACTGGAAGACAGCCTGGTTCTAGGTCTCTGATATGTATTCTCCATGCACTTTCAAAATTAAATCTCAGAGTAACTGGTTCTCTCATTCTTATTTAAGCCTCATGCTTTGTCTCACAAACACGGTCCAGAGAGTACATGACATGTAAATGATCTTTGTGTGCACACTGCAGTGTGGAAGAAAGGAAGACACCAAGCATATTTTTTTGGAGTGTAACTTTTGTATTTCCTTTTGGAGGGACATCACCCTTCATTTTTCCTCTATGCTTTTCTTCCCTTTCCACTGGAGGGTAATTCGTCTTGGTAGCACAGCCTTATGATCAGGCCTTTGAACATTTTCCCATCTGCTTAGATGAACAACCATCTATTTTCTCTCCTCTAATCAGTATAAAATTACTTTTGAAGATAAAAAAATTACAATGGGAGTTTTGGCTTTTCAATAGCTCTTGGATGAACTAGCAATTCAAATCATACATGAAAAAATTGATGAAAAATCACCAACATCACAATAAATCGCGATGTCAAAAACGAAATGAAAAATTGTTCAAAAAAAACTGTGACATTGCGATATTTTTGAAAAAAATCACTGAGGTTGTGATAAAAACACCAATATGAACCCAAATTTTGTTGTTTTCAGGTGATTTTCCCGACTTTATTACTGTTAGAAGCCATAACTGATGATATTAAATTTTTATAGTAAAATTTAGTGTTATCTTCTATCTTTCATTTTCTATCATTTTACTTAAATTTGTAACTGTAATGTTCCTAACTAGGAAATTCAGTGATACACAAAGCAAATAAACAAACCAACATCCAGAAATGAGATAAAATCAATAAACACCCATTAAAGCACTAGAAATAGAGAATATCTGAGCCATTTTATTAAATCTTTCTGGGGCACATACAACAGTGAGGGAATGGTGCACCTAGGCTTGTCTCCAAGGACAAGCGTGACAAAACCCAGGTGAACAAATGAAGATCCTAGAGCTACCCACGGCTGCTCCAGAGGTACTCTATGTTGCCTGTTAGAGACCTATAATTTATATGATCAAATGATGATTGAATGATTTCTTTCAGTGTTTCAGATTGTAAATAATATTGCATACTGCAAATGATTTCCAAAAAAAAGATATATAAATGAACATAAAAAATGAAAAGAGGGTATAAAAATAGAAAAAGAAAAAGAAATGATAAAAGAACCCCACAAAAAAAATGTGAAAGTGATGCCAGTTGAAGTGCCATTGGTAGTCCAATAATTTTGTAGAGAATAGATTCTAGAAATTGTGTGCAGCTTGTTTAAAATGCCACAATACTTCTTTTTGTTTGAAACATACAGTTTAATCATGTTCATGCAAATTTCAATTTTTGTCAATTAAATTAGAGTGAATAACTTAGCCAAACAGTGTAATCTTCGCTGAGATTAGATAGGTAGAATAGGTGAATAAATTAATCCAACACTTTAATCTGGATTAATGCAGGTGGAAAATTAGTTTAGTTGTTTGAATAGATATTCTTAGTCCTTTAAAATGACAAAATAAAACAGGGTTTGCACTCTCAAATGCACCCTAATTGGTTAAGTTACATTAGTTTAGGAAAAAGTTGATTTATTTTGTAAATGGTTCTTATGGTCGTTTATCCAAAGTTTGGACCTTAGCGTAAAAGCATCTCCCCGAGATATGATGTGGGACCGTCGGACGTAAACCTTGCACATCTCCTTGCACCCGATCACGATCATGACCCTGCTTTAATCCAACGGCTCTAAAGCCTTTTTGGACCCCCTCGCAATGATTCTCTTTAACGACGAGGGGGGGTCTGAAAACTAGTTTCCCTGCCACTACATGTCCTGCCCTCCTGATTTTGCCCCCCCCCCCCGCCCCTCTAATACCACAAATAGCCATGACCTCCTTCCAAAAGCGGTTTCCTACGTCCGGCCACAACCCGCCTTCCCACCAACGTTCACCGGCAACGTCTCCACTCAACCGCCACTCCACTACCGCCATGTATCCCTCCACCTATCACTTCCCACCAATGGTCCCGCGCCTCCATTCGCCTATTCTAAGCTGCCATGTCAACGACCATTACACCAATTTCATTGCAGCTCCCTCCCGTTGTTGAGTAAATGCTGCTCTCGGACAGCCATTTATCCAATGGTCCCGCTCTTGTCACAATCTATAAAGTCCCAAGCTCACATCCCTTTCTCATTTTCCTATTGTTTCATTGCTCCTGATTCTATGCTTTATTGCCTGTCAGCGACTGTTCAAAGAGGAATTTCCCCCACACTCTTTTCCCGCAAAATTAACAGTTAACCTCTGCAATTTCGTCCGTCACCCTTTATAATTTCATTATATTACCACGATGGCCCCCAAAACTGCCACTGTGGTAAATCCCATGCTCTCTCCCCTTGTGGATTTAGACCACATCCCCCTAACTGACCGAGAAACAGTGTGAATTTGACCTCTTCGAATTACGTTGTTGGTTTCGTGACACTTACCTTGACCAATCTGACGAGATCAATCTCTGGCAATCTAGACTACCCCCATTTGTTTTCCCCCAGTCCTACTATTTTCCCGAATTCTTACTCAAGTGTCATGCCTCTTATCTCTCAAGTAAGAGGGCTATTATCTCCCCTAATGGTGAAATCCTTTTCACCATTACCTCTGAAAGTATAAACCAAATGTTGCAAGTCCCCTACAGTGACTCCCTCATTCCCTTTTCCCTTGAAGCTCTCAAAGAAATCTATCAGAAACTCACCTTCCCCCAAAGAGCCAAAATTTTTGATATCTTCCTACCAGAAGATTCTCAACTCCCCAAGAAGAAACCACCTTATCCCCCTTCTATTTTCCCTCAAAGAACTAGACAGGTGTTCTCTGTCTTGTCATGCTAACTTGGTTACTTTTCAAATGAATGGGAAGATGAGCCTATTTTAGGCTTTCTATCCACTCTTTCTACAGAGGAAGGACTATCAGTCACCTTTGACTATGGTCACTTCCTTGCTGATATAATTCATGAACAATTCCTTCAGTTTTTTACTGAAGGAATGTCCAGATATTCTTGAATTATTATGTACATGTTCATTTTCTTCCAAACAGACAAGTTTCCTTTTGCAGTGCAGAAGTTCGATCAGCAAGGAGAGCCTCAATCCATTATTTTTTGGACCTCCATGATCATAAAACAATCACAGGAATTCAGTTTTACAGAGTTTATTGATCAGTTTGTGTATCCAACAGTTTGTTTGCTGAGTGGCTAACAAGTTCCAAGAATCAGTGAGGATAATCAGAAAGTGTTACAGCTCAGTGAACAGGTGAAGACAGGCGATTGGTACCTATACCAGTCATTTACAGAGATCAGAGTTTATGGCTCAGAGTTGCCACTATATAAGCTGCCCAAGTACCTTCCAATGAGGATATTTGCTTTGGAGTACATTAGGCAAATAATCCACTCAGACAACATCCATTTTGTGGCGGCTAAAAAGAAGTGTCAATTCAGGATCAAGACACAGATAGGACCTTTCATCTGTAACAGTAGAGCAGCAGGAGAGAAAGCAGACATCCTGCTGAAACAAATGAATTTCCCTATTACCTTTACATGGTCTTATGACCCCTTTGGCGTAATTTCTAAGCTAAGAGTGGAACAAAAGGCAATTGCCTATGTGCATACCAAAAGACCAGAAATAGAGAAATACATGAACCAACAAATTTGGGTATAGAACACATTGCGGGAGGCCGAAGAGCAGGTGCTTTCCAGGACTACCTCAAAGACTCCTATACCCAGAGAAAAGACTAAGAAGAGACCAAGAGAGGAGGACTCTCCTTCAGTCACAGAAGTCTTAGCCAAAGAATTCAAGATATATACAAAGAAGATTAAGACTGGCTCTAAGATAGATTTCCCACCACTAGAGGAAACATAGGGTACCATTGTACTCTCTGGCCTTCAAACTTTTAAGTTTGACATCAATACCACTGATTCTCCATCATCCTAGACTACTAAAGAGATTTCACCTACAATACCTCACACACTAGAGTCATCTACAGGACATAGGCAGCTGGATATTTTCCAGAGGTACAAAGAGATTATCATTAAACAGAGGAATGAAGCCATTCATGACAACATCTCTGCTCAATTTGGGAAGAAGTCTTCCTCAATCTAGCACGGGCTCATTTCAGCCTATGATACAAAGAAGGGAAGAATGCATATGGCATTCTTACAAACACAAGTTCCACAACCCAAATAAGTAGTTGACTTCAAGCAGACTACCTTTGAGTTTGAAGCAAAGGATGTTCATCCTTTGGATCAAATGGACATGCACAGGCAAATGGCCACACAGACTGCTCCCACTGCTTCCAAACTACAGCTTTCCTTGAATAGTGTTCAATCTCAACTTAAACTGGAGAAAGTTTCCTCTCTTGCTAAACATAACAGAACTAAATATTTGGAGGAAATGGTGATCAAAGCAGGTTTTGATCCTATTGATTTTTGGTGGTGTTAGTGTCAGTCTTTCCAGCCTTCCTCCAGTGATCAAATATGCTCTTACAAAGTGGTTTCAGAGTGTTAAGGTCAAATTTTGTCATTTCAAAGAGTCTTCAAACAAAATTTGGTCACTAGGCTTTAGGTCTAGGGTTTGTTTTAACTCCTAAAGTTGCCCAAATGCCAATCTCGGTCACTATTCAGCTGAGTCTATCATCATTCATAGGGTTTTCATTATCATGTTAGTGTCTAATGAGTCATTTACATCTTGTTCATGCTTCAGTTGTGCCTTGGCAAGTTCATTTCCCTCTCCTAGGGTTTTGAAGGCAATTTCTCTTGGACGGTCAAATCATCGGCAAAACTTGTTTCCTAATGTTCATACACCTTCCCCTATCTTTAATGTACCTTATCAAGCACTTTCCAACACTCAGATCCCCCAAAATCCTCATTTTTACACAAACCCTAGTTTCTTGCTACAACCTGGCAATTTTCTAGGTTGGGCATGTGTTTTGCCCTTTTGGACCCCTTCCCCTCACTCAATCTCTGAGATTCCACTTTCCCCTACTTCCTAACATCACTCCCTACTCCCAAAAATTTCCCCAAGAATTTAGAAGCCCCTATCCCCTTCATTTCGCTTCATTTAGACAAAATTCCTTGTTTCACACATCGGGGCAAGTTTCACTCAAATGATGTTTCAGAGCAGTCAAAGATGAATTTTGGAAAACTGAGAGAGGTTTTTGTCCACAACATGCCAAAGAAGAAAAACCTCCTTCACTTTTACACAGGTTGCATGGTTTGAGAGAAATGTTAAGAATTTCGTTGCCTCAGGAGAATCAAAGACACCTCTGAAGTGACCTTGGGAAAATCAAGTTTTCTCCTAGCTTGGTTGTCCAAATGATTTTCTTCATGGGTAAAATGATAAGTAGACTCAAAGACCTTTCCAACGAGCCCACTTTTGCTCAATTCTGACACCAGGAAGGCCTTCAAACAGAGCTGCCAAACTGCGAGACCTTTTGAGAGGCCTGCGCGACCTTCTGGGCAGTGCGAGACCTTTTGAGCGCCTCTCCACAGTGGAAAAATATAACTGGCGCGACCTTCTGGGCGGTATGAGACCTTTTGAGCGGCCTGCGAGACTCATTGAGCTGTCTTGCTGCAAACTTCAAAACAATTGCCCAATCTTCCTCCAAGTCATCAAATTTGTTCAAGGTAGGCTCTTTACACATTGTTTTGGAGGTTGGTGATGGATGTAAGCCCTCATGCTATGATTTTAACCTCAAATCATGTAAGTGAAAGGACATTAGGTGGCTGCAATGTTAATGAGCAAACTGTGCTAGGCTTTGTGTTGTTTCAAGTTATTTTTCCCTTTGGTTTGTTTCCCTCCTTTCCCTTTCACTTACACTTATAGGTTCATCCCTTTTTCCCATATTATTTTATAAATGAAATGCAAATGCTAGAGGAGGAAAAGGTGTTTGATGAGTTGTGGAGGATTCGTAGTGACCGAGTCCTAAACCGAAGGAGGCCTGCTGATCCATTGCCTGCTGAGCGAGAATCCATGCTCATCCAGGTGAATGCACATTTGGAGACGCTGTTGGCTAAGGCCAACCAAGAGAAGAAGCTGTTGGGAAACATGAAAAATCACTATTGGGTGAGGATGCATGTTTGCAAGGCCAAAATGAAAATGCTCCAAGGACGGTTGGCCAAAACACAAAAATGAAAGAAAACGCCCGATCCACTCCAAATTTTGGCCAAAGCCTCTTTGACTGAGCATGGTACTTGATTGG
>APFE030306248.1:0-14213 GCA_000404065.3 Pinus taeda
TGTGTGTGCCAGTCGTGGGGGTATGCCTGTGCACATGTACGTATGCCTATATGTGTCTGGACGGGTATGCGTGTATGTATGTGTGCGTGTTATCGTGCATGTGCGGAGATAGCGTGATCCCGCATAACAGTTTAGAAAGTTATTTCGAAACTTCAGTGTGTTGGCCTTCTTCTGATATCTAAAAAAATATAATGCTTTTACACTACCTTGATATCCAAAAAAAAATAATGCTCTTACACTAGTTTGTATTGAGTATTGTATCAAAAAATTACAAGTGTTTTTAAAACTAGTGGAAAACCCAATTCTAGTACAACTTGAAGTGCCATAAAAAAAATTATTTGCCAGTTTGTTTATTTATGTTAAAATTGAATATTTTATATCAAAATATTATTTTACAGTTTGTTTAGTTTGTTTACTTATTTATGTTTAAATTGAATATTTTTCAAAGTTAGTTAGTTTATTTATTTTTAAGTTGAATAGTTTTCACAGTTAGTTTGTTAATTTATTTATGTTTAATTTGAATATTTTTGATACTTAGTTTATTTATATTTAAATTAAATATTTTACTATCTATGTTTAAATTGAATATTTTTAGTAATTAATTAGTTTATTTATGTTTAAATTAAATATTTTATCTCAATTTTTTCTTTTTTCATTGTTTTATGTAATTTATAATTTATGCACCAGAACCATTTACCCTCATTTACCCACAAAAACACTCACAAAAGAGAAAAAAAACAGTGTTTTCCATCATTCTGAGTTTCCATAGTATTTAGAATAACCATGGGTGTATGAAAGATATGTGGAAGGAAGACCGGAATTTTTAGTACCATTGGTTAGTAAAGACAACTTAATGGTTGTGAATGATAATCTTCCAAGTCGTACTTCGAATGGGATTGTATTCATGACCCTCTCACGCAAAAGGGTTTTGATAATTTCACACAGGTGGTGGTGGCGCTTTAATCTTAATTTTCAAAGCTAAAATCAATGTTTTATATCAAATGATAATTAAAAAAATCATTTAATTTTATTGCCACCAAAATGTTTTATTACTATTTATTATATTAATAGGGTGCGTATTCTAGAATACGGTTTATTGAATCTCGAAAATCTACTAACTTGGGATTTTGCAGTAAGGGGATTGTACTAGATGATCAAACATTGGCAGAAGCTGATCTTGTGTTGTTCAATACTGGTTGTGATAGCGAAAAAAACTGAAGAGCCTACTTCAATTTTTATTTTTTTTATCCACTGAGAAAACTTAAGAGCCTATTTCAAATTATTTTTGCAGACGCCCTTGAAAAAGCAACCGCGCTCACTTCCTCTATACAGGTTAGTTGTTCACTACAGCTCTGGACTCTTTACTTGAAGTTTTCCCGTTTATTGTTATTGTGAATTCAATTGCTTCAATTGAGGTGAAAAGGCTGATGAAGTTCTGACCCCTAACAACCAAGTCACCTTTCTACGGAGAATAAACAGCGGGCTCATCCATCCATGCATTCATCATATGGCAATTCTTGGCTGTCCAGAATGTTTATCAAATCTGTATTCCACTAAATCTGTAAGCTGTGGCTTGCCCATTTTCCGTCACGCAAATAATACGTACGCAGCGGCTCTCCCATTTTTTGTCAGGCAAATTTGTCCTTCGAAACATCAAAGGAATGGTGGCAGATATCCACAATGACATTTCCTGCGAAATTTCACGATATCCATATATTTTCAATTATGGATGTTTCGTATAGGGTTTGTTAATTTCACTTGAACGCATATTCGTTTGTTATTGATACTGATACGTGAATTATTGTTTATCAACGCGCTGTCATTCAATATCAACGGGGTAGTGATAGGCGAGTTATTCACTATCAACGCGGTAGTGATATGAGAGTTACTAGCAGGATATGCGGTCAGATATGCCAAATGTCCCCGCCGATATGCGACCTTTACATAACGCGAGCTATTTCCGACAGGTATTTCTGGATATCCCAGCAATCTTTGCCGGATACGCTAGTAATTTCTGGGCAATGCGGTTTGGTTATGCCGATATGCGAATTATGAGCCTGGAACGCGACCTATCTCTGCGGGATATGCTACTTATCCTTCCCGTATATGCGTCTTATTTCGCCGGAGATAACTGGAATGATAAATCGCATATCCGGCAGAGATAAGTCGCATATCCGGCATATGGCACCCGCTCGCTCGGAAATACCTCGCATAAATGGCAATGGTTACTGGCATTGCCCGAAATGAACTCGCCTATAACGTGTCGGAAATGATTGGCGCCACCGTCAAATGGCATATCCGGCTAAGGTTATTCGCTTATGATACGAATAACTCACTTATCATACCCGTTGCGGATAACGGCGATGGCAATTCACGCGAATTATCTCGCGTTGCAGATAATGGCGATGGTAATTACGACGCGTTGCATATAACGGCCATCGTAACTCACGCGAATACTGGGTTGCTCAAGCCATAGTTGCTTCGAACCCTTGCAATTTATTATTATTATCATGTTTTCGATCGCATAGTCTTCTTGCTGGCGACTCTCATGAATAGACTCAGAAAATGCCGCAAGACCCTGCCTGTGTATATCCACTTGGGGCTCTTTATTCTTAACCCTCCCTGTAAATCTCCTGTGTATGATTTCTAGTTTCTACCAAATCTAGGATTTGGCGCATGTGTTGGGTGGATTGTGCATGCTAGCACTGTGAGCCACACTTGTGTGTCTATCTCAGCCAATGTAATTGCCAGCCTGGAGGGACCTTTCCGGCAGCGAGTCCGACCGTGAAGGAATTTTTACCAGCCAGCTGGCAAACTAAAATGATAGATTCGTAGCTCAAAACCGCTAGAAGCGTGTGACTCCTAATACCTCATCGCCCCAAAGATTCATTTGAAATTGAATTTCAGGCTAAAATTAAAGATCCAAGGCCTTGGCCTTTAATGCCACCTTACATCTGAATTTCAGGCTAAAATTATGTGTAGCAGCCCTAGCATGGGGAGCTAGATTTACATTTAGTAAAGATTTAGCTCCTTAAAGAAAGAAAGGACCCTGCCGGGAGCTAGACTTACATTTAGTAAAGATTTAGCTGCTTAAAGAAAGAAAGGACCCTGCCAGCTCCCACTGACTTCCTTTTTTTATAACCGCATTGCCAACCAAAAATTGCCCATTGTACTCAAATTTACACATATGCTGCTGTGCAATCATCCTTTTTAACATCTTTATGCGTCCTTAGAGTTTTGAGTCAACACATAGCGTTTTAAGTATTTCTGCAAATTCTTTCTCATTTAAAGGTTTATTTTAAAGAATCGAGAGAGCATCTGTAAAACATTGGTACATTTGTCTATGTATAATCATTGCTATCTGCAACCGAAGGCCTTTCAGAGGACTCTGATTTTCTGGATAGAAATATGGATTTTCTCTTTCTCTTCTCCCCAGCCATAGATTCGTCCTGAGCTCCAACGGTACAGTATGGGCTTTATGGGCTTTACACACTCATTCCAAACCTTGGAACATCTCAGTGATCAAATGAGGCTCAACATACAGTCTGGGTTTTATGGGCTTTACACACTCATTCCAAACCTTGCAACACGTGAGTGATCAAATGAGGCTCAAGAATCAATCATGGCCGCTGGAAGTGGAGGGGAAGGAGGAGGAGGACGATTAGGAGGAGGAGTGGTGGTGGATGAGTCAGTAGAGGAGGAGGAGGATGAGGAGCTGGATGATTAGTTGGTGGAGTAGGCGAAGGCAGAGGGGCTGGAGGAGGAGGTGGAGGCTGAGGAGGAGGTAGAGTAAGAGGTGGATTTCGAGGTGGGGGAAGAGGAGGTGGTGGAGGAGGAGGATGATGAGGTGGAGGTGGAGAAGGAGAAGGAGGAGGAGGTGGTGGTGGAGGTGGAGTTGAAGGAGGTGGTGGAAGAGGAGGAGAAGATGGTGGGGGAGGTGGAGGTGGAGGTGGAGATATGGAAGTTAATTTAAGATTGATGTCTTATATTAAAATATTAAATTTTCACTCTCCTCTTCACTGTTGGAAATGAAAGCTACAATTTCATGAATCCAGAACATATCTTTTCACATAAATGATATCCTACTATTAAATGATAAGTAATTCATTTAGAAATATTTCCTTTATTCACAAATATAGTCGTTCAAGTACATGCAATTTCCTTTATGCATAGATCTGATATCTTGGCCAAGAATTTGAAGCATTCAACAAGATCAAAATTTTGAGTTTATTTTTTTAAAACCTTTTGTTTATCCGTTAAACAATTATAGTTCTAGTTTTATTGTTCAATGAAAAATTTGTTTTGGAATGATTAGTTTCATTGAATTATCATTGATTTAAAAAGCGTTGTGTTAAATTTAATGTTGTTTCTTGAATAAGAAGCCTTATGTTCTTCTTCTTTTATGTTTACTTGAGAAACATACGATATTAGGAATCATATATGGCTTTGTTTATTATTTTGGTATTCCAAATATTTTGCGTAATTATTATTTTTCATAATCATATAGAGTTGACATGAATATCTAATGTGTACTCATATAATAAAAATAGAAAAAATATTATAGTATTATAGGCTTTTGATGTAATCACTTCATTAAACATAGTAAGAAGTAAATATATTGTATAAATTTTCCTTATGAATAAGAAGAAAGATTTACACTATTGGGGCCATAAGACAATTAAAACTATTTTATCATAATTAAATATTTTCATTAACGAAGAGAGGGTAAATCCGTTGAATTGAAATCGATATACATGAATTTTTTCAGTGTTATGCATTTTGGAAAAAGCACTAGCTATATAAGGGTTTTATTTAAACTCAAACAACATCAAATTTCCTTCCAGCCAAAATCAAATGAAAATGGAAACTGACATCGAAACCCTGTAAAGAGGAAGCATTTGATAAGTACTTGAAGGCTAACCCATAGACGGAAAAACTTGAATGAATTTTGACCCCAAAACAATGTCACAAGATAACCCAAGTTGGTCATATGCTAACCTATACACATAAGAAAGGAATTCATTTGTTTGAATTGGAATCACTTTAAATTAATTAGGGAAAGAACATTATAGAACGTTTTGAGATAACTAGAGTCTAACCTTAGTAATATAGATGACATGCTTCAATTTGATGCTTTGTTATAACGGAATAACATTAGTAATGTACATATATGCTTGTATAATGAAAAACTATATTGAGATGAAAATCAAGTTATGGTTTAATCATAGAGTGAAAATTCTAGAAAGATTTTACAATATTGGAAGTAACTCAATGTATGAAGGGTAGTTCATTTTGAAGTCATTGAGAAAAGCAGAAATTACCGTGAAATCCTTTGAGGAAACCATAACCAACTTATGATACATCACAACCACAAAGTAAGAAGTAAAAACATACAATAATATACCAAATATGCAAGAACGGCTATACTATAACAAACATAAGTGAATGTAGAGGAACCAAAGACATTGTGATGTCTTTTCGAAGGATTTCATCCATACCACATTTTACAAGCACTCTTCTTCTAAGAGTGTCAGAGGGACATAAGTTTTTCACATACATTGCACATAGAATCACATAATCCCAAAACATCAATGTTCTATTTTTGAGAAACCTCATTGAGAGAGCTATATTCAATAGAGTAATATGCATTCTTTCAACTACTTAGTTTTGTTGAGAATTGTATGGAACTATATTTTGATGTTGAATCCTGTGCTTGCAGATATATTTTTCATATTCATTAGATTACATTATATTCCATTATTGGTATGAAGAGAGCCAATGTATGATTATGCTTCATAACCAATCCATACATGAAAATCCTTAAATGTTTTGAAAGCTTGAGCTTTACTTTCTAGTAAGTACACACAACACATTCCAGTGTAATCATCAACATAATATTTCGTACATTTATTTTCATTATCATAATTAAAATGCATAGGACCACACAAACCAAAATATATATGTCCAAATTTTCTACATGAATGAAGGGGCCTTGCTAGTGATTGTGAACAAGGAGCAAATGGCAAATGATTATGCATAGCTATAAACCCATATAAACAAGAAAGTCGAAAATCCCACATATACTTAGTAGGGTACTCAATTAACACATTTAATGTTTAAAGTGGTTAGGTATAACAAAATAAACGTGTTGATTTATCATCCTCTTGGAGTTAAATCACCCTTGACGAGGAAGGGGCATGACTAAGTAAAGTGAAAAATGAGATAATATTGATAGATAGTCTATGAGCTCTGGGTAGAATAAGCAATGTTCCAATGTAAATAAGCCTAATAATTTTCCAAGTAGTAGAGAAATTTATTGGGGGTAATATTCTAGGGTTTTTCAAAAATAAAAATAAAAAATAGTTGTCAATTTTGACATTTTTTTTAATTTATTTGCTCAAATTTAATACTTTAAAATTATTTTAACTTAAAAATAATTAGAACTCTGAATATTTTTATGAAAATATCATTAAACATTTAACATTATGGATATTAGGGAGTACTAATGTTAGGCAAGGTTTATAAGCTTTAAAATAAATTTCCATCCTTGAAAGTTTTGCTACTAGATAGAACCCTTTGAGAAGAAAGAAAAAACATGTCATAGTTGTGCAAAATATACAAAAGAATTAAGTGATTAAAAGAGAAGATAACATGAGACATTCTTGAATAAAACAAACATATCGGGAATAATTGACAAGGAATAAAGTTGTTGGTCATTTAATGTTTGCATGTTGTGAGGCTTTGTGACATAGTACTGATGAAAGTCCTGAATGCTAAGGGCGTGTACATTTCATGATACTTTTTTCTTTCAAATGATGAAAGACAATTTAGGATGCATAAATGTAATTATATCATAATGTAGTCAAAGAAACATTGTACTCTTCTTTTATTTCGTTAAATTTTTTATTCATGTCCAAGTTTATCTCACCTTCATGGCTTCTTTTGTTAAGAAGGAGAACTAAGGAATTTGTCATTGTACATATATAATAAAAATATGATCATTTTTAGTGGAAGAATTTCAATAGGAGGTGATGTAGGTGTTACCTGTAACCTATCCTAAACAAGGTGTAATGTTGAACAATTATATCCTTGTAAATCAAAAGTATTACCTTTCTCATTCAGTGTATATGTATTTTATTATATTTCCATTTACTTTAATGTTTTTCCTAAAATATATTTTTTAATTTTTCAATAAGATATAAAAATATATTTTTATATTGTATTACCATTCGCTTCCAAATCACATGGAAGGTGTCTTGCATATCTCACATTCATTCAACAAGGGATTTTCTTGAATACTGAGGTTAGATAAAGCATTAATATTTGAATAATGGTTTCAATATATTTTGGTTTGTATCCTTTAAATTCCATCCCTATAAAATGATTCACTGGTTTTATTATAACTATTGTGACCATATAATTAAATGGATTGAAAATTTCTATATCCATCAATATATGATAAGTATCAAAACACTAACCCCATTATACATATTACATTAACTAGATTAAAAAATTCATAAAAGTTACCTAAACTATATATTATTTATTATTATTATTACTGGAGTTATATAATATATAAAAATATGTTTATCAGTGTAGATTCCCCTTACTATTATTATGGAAGTCTTTTAATTGGAAACATTTCTTCTTACATTACCATGGCTTTGAAATACCACATTCCCAATATGATGTGTTGATATGGCATTTTATTAAATTAATTAATTTGAGATAATTTAATAAATGCATTATACCTAACTTGGAAAGACATCTTATCATTGATATGTAAATATTACCATGAATATTCCAACAATTTCCATGGGGTTTAAATATCTATGATCAACCTAATAATTAAATTATAACTCTGGAAGATCTATTCTTACTATCAACATAATTATAGGAATATCTATTTTGGAATTTTTTTCCAATTTAAGTTAGAAGAAAATATTAACATTATATTAAGAGGGAAGCCATATAAATTAAATTAATCAAACTACAAATAAAATTCAATCCATGATAACCATATAAATGGGTAACCCATTATTCCAATCAAATTTAATATATTAAAAAAAAAATTAACTAAATAATAACTTTATTACAAATTATATTGTGGTTATTTAGTAAAAAAAAAAATTTGCATGCATATTTCAACAACAACAAAAAACCTTAGTGGAAAATTTTAGTAGAGAAATATGTCAATATTACTATGAATATTCCAACATATTCCATGGGGTTTAGATATATTCTCTCAACCTAATAATTAAGTTATAACTATGGTGATGAGCATAATTATAGGCATATAAAATGTGGTCGACCGACTTATGTACTAATTGTTGGATTGGAAAAGGTGGATCATTAATTCTTATTGGAATGTTTATATTATGTTTTCCTATTTCATAGTTATAACATTCCAAACAAATCTCCATGTCGTGTTGTTATCTCTATTGAATGTTGTTACTAGGCAACTTAATATGTCATCAAACCTAGAATACTTGGATGAAACATCGTCACTATCAATCTGCTTCGACCGTTTTCTATCTTGAACATCATTTTCTTCTATACTTCTTATCGTAGTAACATGGGTTAAATCACAAGTCAAATCGATGTTCAATTTTTATTTTTTCCTATTTAGTTCAGTCGAATATCCTTGGCCGTATGCCTATGATAAGCGCATTTCTACGTTGAGCTTGTCTGGAATCCATTTTTTATGTTGTTGTTTTTTTCTAAACTACCATCATTTTCGATAGTTTTGTTTCAATGAATGCATATTCTACATGTCCACGCAACTGCAAGACATCAAACCTAATACATTATTCTAGAAATTTTTCTAATTTTCTATGCTTCTTTTCTTTTCTACCCTTTATACAATAACCTCAAAAACTTTTCATGCAATTGAGTGTAGATTCTATTTTTGTTGTGTGTCTTCTAGTTGAAAACCTGGAAATATTCCATTTAGATTTATTGTATATATTTATGTCCCTGTTGGTTTCCAACTCTATGAGTCTTTGCTTGCAATATTCTTATGAGATTATGTCAAAAGTTCTAAGAGGTCAAATTTAAATGGTTGTGTATAATTATGCTTCCCTTCCTTCTTCTTGTTCAACATCTCGTATGAGTAAAAGTATATCTCTTTGTTCTTCTCCAGCTTATGGTGGAATTGGAAATATTATATTAGATTATTAATTGATCCTATATATATTTTATCAATTGTAGACTGATACAGAATCTCTTGTGAGTCTACATCTAAAGAGCTGACATACCAAACTTCAATTATTTGTATGGACAATTGAACATGCGATGACGGAGGATTCGTTTTTCTTATGTTTTGAGGTACTCTCCATCTTTTGGAAGATTTTTAAATATTTCTGGAGAACTAACTAGTGGATTTTGTTTCATGTCTACCGAAATTAGTAAAGAGGGGAACCAAATGGACTTATTAGAATTTTCACATTCATACTGGTTCATGTTCAACATGTCACCAGCGTGTTTTTCCTAGTTGTATATTTTCCCATCATGATCATTTGACCAATTTATTGTAGAATAGTGATTTTAATGTTAGAGACTCTCCTTATTCATGCAAAAGACTCTCTCATATTAGGAAAGATATAGAAATAAGAAAAAAAATGAAATATCAGAACTTGTTTTAATAATACATATATTTAACACAATAATATAAACATGAATAAATAGGAATTGAATAAAGTATATTTATTATTAATATTGCATTGAATAGTGGAAATAGAGAAAAACCATATAGAAATACACAATTTAGAAATTTAGCAATTTTATAATTTTGAAATACATATAACTAAATATAGAAAAAAAACATATATATACACTTGATTAATATTATTTGATGGAAGCAATAATAGTTAAAATGAACTTGAGACACCAACATTAAGACCTTAAATCAGCTACTAAATATACACCATCATTGTATGATCTAATGAGTGAAATGTGAGTACTCGTCAAGATCATTACCATATGTTGACTCAAAAAAATGCTTTTTGGGTCAATATCTTAATCAAAATCATTACCATATGTTGGCTCATGAAAAGTTATTTATGGGTCAATATCGATAATCAAAATATCATCTCAATGATACACAACATCTATTATATTCCTTTCTTATGAGATTTAATTCGGAGTTACACTTCATTCAAATTGATCACTATGTTATGACACTTTAAGTGAATAAAAGATATATTTTTAATGGTACAGTTAATGTGTTAGATATTAAAATTGACATGTATTGTAAAATTTCAAGAATTACAACGTCATGATCATGAAGTGTATTAGGGATCATAGTTTCTAGAATTCATGGTAATAGTTGTTAGAGTTTGCATTATGGAAGAGGTTTTAATTATCTAAGAGTATGAGTAATCACAGTAAATTAGCGGTTATGGGTCATATTAGTGTTTCGAAATTCATAATGGTTTTTGGTTAAGGGGCACATATTGTATAAGATATTTTGGTTAGAGCGGTCAAACATTACATTAAATAAGGGAAACAATTTTGTGGGGGTTAATATAAAGTGCAATATCTAGAAATATCTAATAATATATTCACTATAATTAGTGAATTTAGACTACAAATAATATTAATATATATTTTTACAGATCAAATATTATTGGGAAACCCAATGTGTGTTTCCTTATGATTTCCCAAATTGTTTAAATCCAATGACTAATGGGTTGAGTGATTCGGTAGATAAGTTTTTGATACTCCTAGAGTTTTGCAAACCTCTTAGAAATACTGGAAAAAAAATAGTTTATCTTAAACTTTGAAATAAAATTTTATTTAATATATTTATCATTTAAATTTCCAACCTAAAAGTACTTAGAAAAAATATAAATTAATTAATTTTTAGTTACTAGTGAAAATGATTATTAATCCATACGACTTTAATGAAGAGGATTGTTCATCTATATGATTTTATTTATTAGTTAAAAATGTTATTTTATTAGTGAAAAATTTTGTTAAGCCATATGAATTTTAACTTTTTTCTTATTTAACAACTTATCCTCAAATTTTAGTTTGACAATTTTATTATTTAGCAAACAAAATTATGTATAATGACTTTCACTAATAGTGTGAGTCACTGAGATAAAGATTGACATTTCAGATTTAAGCATTAACTTTGTACACATTCTCTTGACTATGAAGAAAGAAATTTAAACATTAAGTTTTTAAATTTCACCATTACTTTTTAAACTTTGAAATTTTGTGTGTTTTACTGCAAAAAAAATTAAATAACCAAAGTTTCTAACTTTGGAACTATCCATTTTTTACTTCAAAAGAAAATAAATATTATTTTGAAATTTAACTTTTAATTTTTCACTTTTCAATCAACTATTTCCTCTTTCTAACTTTGAAATTAGTTTTCATATCATATAACTTTGCATCACTAGCCAAACCTACCTTTTCTTGAGGTCCTAGTTATAAGATTATCACATTCTCTCTTTCTTGTTGTTCCGTATTCCTCCCCATATTGAAAAAAAATAGATAATCTTTGTTCTCCCCATACGGAAAGGAGAGATAACTCTTATGGAGTTTGATATCAACCAAGCCAAACAAGGGTGGGGGATATAGCGAAATTGCCAATCCTTTACCTCAAAAGAAGTATTTTAAATTTAAATTTAAATTTTTTACTTTGCTTTCTTTAAAATTTAAATACAAATTATTTTGGTTCGAATTCTTTTAATTTAACAGGTGTTTTTTTTACTCAATGTAATTTATATTCTATTTTTAATTTTAAATTTAACCTTTAATTTCTTACTTTACTGTCTTTAAATTTTAAAGTAAATTACTTTGGTTTGTATTTCTTCTAATTCAACGAGTCGATTATTTTACGGAATCTGATTTATACTCTGTTTCTAAATTTAAGTTATCTTTTGCTTTTTCGGGCTGTTGCTTTTAGGGACTGTCTTATTGAGTTCGAGCCGTTCCCTTCATAGCCTTTTTATCACAATCGCAAATTTATAATCTAATTTTAAATTTACGTTGTTATTCTTTTCCGAGATGTACATTCTAAATTTAGGTAATTTTTTTATTTTATGGTCCTGCCGTTTTCACACAATCGCAATCTCACACAGCCAATATGCGATGATTGAGGATAGTGTTTTCATTTGTAACGCCAATTTTGTTGGCTCTGTATCTTGGTTGGGAAACTATGGATACTATTTATTTTGTTTGCACATTTGAAGCCACGCCTCTGAAGATCATGTGTTCGGTGTATCTTTGTCGAGAGAGAGTAAGACTGAATATATTAAGATCATGTGTTCGATCCACGCTCAACGCCCTTGTCACTTCATAACTCTACCTCCAATCAAGCTTCAGGTAAGTAGCCATTTCCGTCAATTCAAATTAGCTTAACATTCCATGCCTCTTCTTCTTCCATCTTTGTTTATAATTTTTTCATGCAACTATGGATATCCTTTATTTTGTTTGCATATTTGAAGCCACGCCTCTTCTTCGAGCCTTGCGTTAAAGTATGCCTTTTAAAAACATTTGACAACTATGGATAGCGTTGATCGACAATTTTCTTTGCACAATGTAATGTGTTGTTTACAAATATTTTGGAGAGCTATGGATATCGTTTATGGATATGTTGTTTATAAGTTTTTTCTATAGCTATGTATATGGATATGTTGTTTATAAAAATTTTCCACATCTATGGTTATCGTTTTTGGATAATTTTGTTTTCACATTTGAAATGTTACACTCGTTTATAATTATTTTTCTACAACTATGGGAAGTACTTATTAATACTTTTCACATATTTATACCTTTAGTGTTTCATTATACATTTATTCACACATTGAAAAGTCTTAACACTTCTCCATCAAGATTCGTCCTCAATTACTATATCAGCCCAATCCTTTGGTCTTATGGTTAAGATATCAATCATTGATACACGTAGCCCCAAAATTATGATGCAAAAAACATATAAATTCTTGCAAACATTCACCTCTTTCTTGGTTTGTTAAATGATGCATTGGAAATGTTCCTTTGGTGGGTGATAAAATTTGATGTCTGATTTAATTTGATGTCTGATTTTTTTTATCTATATTCTAATATGAAAATAGATTCGGAATAGATTCAGCTTCTTTTTATTGGAATTGGAATTTGGTCACTTTGAAATTTTGGACTTCAAAAAGTAAATTTCATATTTTAAATTTATTTTTAAATATAAAATTTATTTTTATACCTTTTAAATATAGACATGTAGAAATATGAATATGTGGAAAATAGTTAAAGCTATTTTTTTTTTTCCAAATAAAACAGCCCTCTTAAACTACACTACACTTCGATTACTCCATGTTCACTTTTGTTGTTCACCACGCTTACAACTTTGATATTGAAAATCATAGGTGGCCACACATAAGTTTAATCACCTTTATCATAAATTTGTTAGTGAAATTCCGAAAATAGTATTTGACTTAAACTATCAAACTAAATCAAATTTTACTAATTAAATTGTTGTGCTCATAATTACTTATTCATAGTGTAATTTTTTATACATATTATTTGTTATATTATCATGTATATATTGATATCTGAATTTTGTCAATAAGTATTATAAATAAAAAGAATGAAATGATATGCAATTTTATTTTATTTAAGCTTGGACAAAGAGGAGGAGGAGGAGGAGGCACAGGACCAATCGTAGGAGTCAAAGGAGAAGGTGGAGGCGAAGGTAGAGGAGGTAGAGAAGAGGAGAGGAGGAGGCATAGGAGAGGAGGAGGAGGAGGCAGAGGTGAAGGCGGTGGAGGCAGAGGAGAGGAGGAGGAGGAGGCAAAGGAGGAGGATGAGGTGGAGGTGAAGGCAGAGGCGGAGGAGGAGGTGGAGGACCCAGAGGTAGAGACAGGTGTTAAGGTGGTAGGGGAGGAGAAGGACGAGATGGAAGTAGAGGAGGAGGAGCACGAGGAGGACGCGACAATGGTGAGGAGGAGTAGTTGAAGGCACAGGCGGCGGTGAGGGAGGAGGCAACGGAGGATGCGGGGCAAGAGGAGGAGGATGTGGTGGAGGAGGTGGAGAGGATGGGGCAGTAGGGAGGGGGTTAGCGAAAATGGCAGAGGAGGCAGTGGATGCAAAGGAGGTGGACAAGGAGGAGGAGAAGGAAGAGGAGGCAAAGGGGAAGGTGGTGATAGTGGTGGTTGTGACAGATGAAGAGGAGGAGCATGTGGTGGTGATGGTGGTGGTGGAGGTGGAGG
>APFE030306260.1:0-17136 GCA_000404065.3 Pinus taeda
TAATCAAGACTTATATTAGATGGCCCAAGGGTTGCTTTCTCTTCCAGATAATCTTCATCGTATGCCCAAAAACCCAGATAAGTTTCTTTCAAAGTTTTAAGATGATAAGAAGACTAAGGATGAAGACATTATTGATGATTTTTGTTAGGGTCCAACACTAACCCATTTATTTATGTAATAAGCCTAAAGGGCCTCGTTAGAGTTATAATTAGTTAATTGAGTCAATAAATCCCGTAAGTGGTTATCTGCATTATTAATGATTCTAATTGGTTCACCCACATTATGGAAAATGGACCACAAGTAATTATAAACAGACCATAGTTAATAAATAATGTGGTTATGAAAGGGACCACAATTATTTATGTTTTTGGATGTCAAAAAGCGATAAACAGTCTCATATAGCAAGGGAAGTGTCATCAAGTTTTATTGTAATTGAGCTCTTCTCTGCTTGAGGTTGCCCCCTTGAAGAGGTAAGTGAACATTATATTCTACTTCTAAATAATATAATATCTTTGAATCTTGTCTCATTCCATATCACTAGTAGAAAAATGAGAAGTTAGTGACCAGGTGACTAAACAAGTTAGTCACTACAACTTTTTCCAAGTGAAATACTACTAAAATGATAAAAAATTAAGTGACCCAACTAAAAATGACTACATAAACGACTAATTTAGTCAAAGGTTAAAAATATATGACTAGCTAATAAGTAATACAACTAAAAATGACTAACATGAATGACTAATTTAGTCAATGAACAAAAATATGATTACTTAACAAGAACTACAATAATATGGTTTAGACGTTTATGTTAGTCATTTTAATTGTGTCACTTTAACAATCTAAACTTACAAGTGATAGGGGATTCAAAGGGTGTTATAGATTGGCTGAAAGATTATACTTCCTTAAACACTTATTTTTTTGATAGGCTAACTTTGTAGTTGAGCTTCAACATTTTGCAGACTCATATTGACTTTAAAAGGTCATATGTTCGAATCTTAAAAAACAAAGAAAAACACTACTAAACCAACATAGAAGTTGTCCATGATTTTAATAAAATGATTAACCTCAAAACATATTAACATGGTCAAAACTATAACCACCACTGCATTTTCACCGTAATTTATTTTTTAACAATTGAATATATAAGTATACATAAAATGAGAAGAGATGTGTGTTAATGCAGAATAAAGACTTGAACATAGGGAAGTGGTCCATTTTCACAATTTGAAAGAACATAATAAAATTAAATTAAACTAACCAAATAATTTCATCTAATTATATGAAATTAACAATTTACAAGGTGCAAGGGATATAAATCTTCCACCATGCATACTAGTATCTTAAGGTCCACTCCTCATGTTACACTCTCACTTGGAATCTTTTCATCTTGCAATCATCTAAGAATTTATTTCCATGCCTCTATATCAACATCTATTAGTCTTTTGTTTTTTAATAATTTTAGTTTAGGGAGATTTTTTTGACTACAATATAAGAATATATATTTTTTTAAGTCAATAAAAAACATAAAAATGTAGAAAAAAATGAAAAAAAAAAACTATTATAAAAAATTTGATGTGAGTGATCTCTTCCTTCTAACTACCTATACCACGCTCGTTGAAGCAAAGGACTAGAAAAAGGACACCCTTTTCGAAGCAAAGGATTAGAAAAATGACTTAAAAAAAAAGAAAGACTTATATTTAGAATTCATCCAATGTGTGAAATCTTTCTTATTATAACCTTATAACATTCTCTTCATTACCCATTTGTCACCTAATTAAGAGTTTTCTCTTGATTTTTTTATTGATCACTTTGATTTTTGCTTTTATATGTTGGATGTGGAGCCTAACTATCTTATATATTCAAAGGTATTGCCACATTGGTCCCAAGTTCATAATGGGATGGCAAAGCCGGCTGTAAAATATATGTTGTAGGGGGGGTAACTGGGGGATCGGGGGCAGTGCCCCCAAAGCTAAAAATAAATGTAAAATTGTCTTGTAAAATGTTGTAATTTCGTAGTCAATCTAGGACATTCATTAGGTGGAGATCTAACAGTAGAAGTTATGTTTAATTTAGGGTTTCTTTCCCTAGAAGGCAACCCCTCGCTATATATGAGGGAATTGTATTGCGTCTATGTAAATTTGTATTCTGAGCGAGAAGAGAGAGGAAATTGAGTGAGATAGAAGAGGGAATTACAACGGATCTATTGTAGGTTGTATCTCTTCAGTTTGCTGGATAATATAAAAGGAAGGACTGGATATTTCTCCATGGACATAGCCCAAATTGGGTTAACCACGTATATCTGTGTCTCTCTTGTTTTATGTGTTTTCTGTCTTTATATTTCTGCAATATTTTATGTGTTCCATTTCTCTATAATATATAGTTTTCTAACATTATATTTCCCTCTCGCCATTTATTAATTTATTAATTTGGTGGGAAATAGTTAACAAATTCATCTTTGTTTCCCTCTTCAATATTTTTTGATTTAGACTTTTTTGTTTGCTTTTATATTTCCCTCTACGTATTTTTAACATTTCATGGTTCAAAGTCTATTATGTTTTTGTTCAATGGTTGGACAGGTAGTCTGTGGGAGTTTGTGCTGTCGAACAGTAAAGTAATCATCCCAATGGTTGAATCCCAAACGCTAGATGAATTTGCTAGATTTCGATTAGACTTTATTTTGAATGGGTTGTGTTTTAATAATTTTTGGCCAAGTTCCCACAAGATTTAATCCATTGTTGGAATCGTTGGTAATTGTGTTCAATGGGGTTACTATATGATTGAATTTTGGAAATAAGTTTGTAACCATGCTCATGTGTTTTCATTTTGGTAACGCAGAGTTGTGAAGTGGGGAAGTATACTAGGGGCGTTGAAGGCTCTGAAGAGTGGAATGGGTCCATCTATGGGAGGGACATAACTTCAATTCACTCAGTTTTAGATAGTATTTGAATGTTAGAAGAGAGTGGGGATGTTGCAGGAAACAATGAGCACTTACATAAGCCATTACCTTCAATTTTTTATGGATCAGTGAGTCATTATTCAATGAGCCGTCATTCAATGAGCCATCATTATGAGCAACACTTCTAGCACTAGCACTACTTCTACTTCTGCTCTTCTTCTTATCTCCTCCCCTTCATCTTCGTAGCTAAGAAGGTTTCAAGGGAAGGATGCATTATCATATGTTAATATACTGTAATCGAGGAATAAGTTTGTGGATGCACTTGGTCTCTATGAATTTTTTCTAGAAATGGAGTCTGTCACTGTCGAAGCTCACATTGGAAATGGATTTTATCTCCAAATACAAGGTCTCATTCCGAAGACATTTGAATGCTTTGTAGAATCTCTTGCTCTTGATCCACAGAATGCTTGTGCTCTCAGGCACTATGGCGTTTTGTACAAAGATGAAGAGCACTTGCTAGATGCAGTAGAGGTTTATTTCTCACATTTGATGCTATTTTTGGTTTTTTTATTTTATGTACTTATCTTTTTTTGTTACTTGTTTTTTTAAGCTTCTATATAGTAGTAAGTTTTTAATATTGTATTTTGAAACCGAATGTATTTGAATATTACTAGGATAACCAAAATATAATTACAATAACCATGGCATCACTATAGAAATGTGAAAAATACATTATCTCAGTTTTGAAAAAGAAAAAAACTATATCAATCCTTATACATTCCATTGAAAATTTTTGGGATGGCATCGATAGACTTCTGAAGTTTCACCAAAGTCAACTTTTCAAAAATTTATTGTTAATCTACCCAACTTTTTAAGGAATCCCTACATGTTATCATATCAATCAATGTCAATGACATGACATGGACATCTACTAACTCATGGGGTCACACTTCTACAAACGTATGCTACAAAGAAACATTGAAATAACTGATAGGATTTTGAACTTGTTTCCCTTTCATCAAATAGGCACCCTTGAGTCTTTGGCATGACATCTTGACAACATTCACACTTTGGGTTATTTTAGACAAAGATATTTCTTGTAAAGTATACGTATGTTTTAGAACTACCCAAATGAATGACTTTGTTTCAGGGATAAAGATATACCCTCTTTAAGTTTCGGGGATAAAGATATACTCTCTTTAACCAATAGATCAAATTGGATTTATTTTCTTGGTAGTTTATCATATTTATTTATTTATTTAATGTGGAATTCACTGTAGGTTTTCCCCAAAATTCTCAATTTCTATTATGAACAATCTGAAAAAAAATTGTCTTTCACACAAGCACATAATTTCTCTACCAAATAGCAATGGAGTAGAACAGAAATAATTTCACAAAATTTACACAATAAAACACACAATTTTTCTAGGGAACTCAATAGGGAAACCCTTGCTTGCTTCATAATTTTATTAAAGAAAATTGAGAAACATATCTTATCCACATACAAGCTAGTTCTAATATGAAAATACAAGAGTTTTCCTGCTTGTCCTAGGCCTCAAACTTCTTCCTGATAGTTGACCTTCTTACTTCACCTATAGGCACTAGAGGCTCTAATTTTCCAACACAAAACTTTAGGAAATAATATGCTATTTCATATCATTGGCTAAGCTCCTATTAAATAGGGATTTCCCTTATTTCTATGTGCACTTAAAGAGACAATTTCCTTCCTCAATAATTCATGCAAGGAATACTTGGCTCATTCTTCCATAAGCTCTTTTGCTCACAAACTTGTTCTCAAGAATTGATTGATTAATTGTTTTCCATTGATATCCTTATAAGCTTTTCAATTAGGCTATTGTTAGTGAGTGTTCTAAATTAGGAGTTGAACTCGAGCTTTCCTAGTTAACAAAAGTCAACACTTTTAGGTAATTGGATCCTCCTAAAATTTTGGAGGCTAACTCCACTTATTCACTCAGTTCCCAATTTAACTCACACTGGAGGGTAGATAACTCATCTTTCACAAACTCCCATTAGTAAAACTACTTATTGAACTCGTAGTCATCATTGGAACTCATATATTTCAAAGAAGATCTCCAAATTGATTCCTGGAATTAAGGCATAAATCAAGGAATAATTCATTTGCTCCTTTTCAACACTCCCTCTTAGCAAAGAAGGGATTTTGTACAACTCCCAACTTATCTTTGTGATGAACAAAATTACCCCTTGCCAATGGCTTGGTCAAGGTGTCTCTCATCTACTCCCCTATTCGAATTTACTATAGCTTGACTATCCCCTTCTGCACACAATCTCTAAGATGATGATAGGAGATCTGGATATGCTTTGAGCGATCATGAAAGATTGGATTCTTTGAGGGTTTAATGCAACTCTCATTATCACAATGTATCGTGGTAGGCTCTATCCTATGTCTGAAAAGTCCCACAAGTAATTTCCTCATCCAAATAGCCTTGCAAGTTGCCTGACTAGCAACTATGTACTTAACCTTTGTTGAATTGAGTGCAACTGATCTGTGCTTCTCGCTATAGCAAGAAAAGGTAGCTGACCCAATGCTAAAGATGCCACTTGAAGTACTCTTCCTGTCTGTGGAGCTCCTTTCCCAATCTACATCAGTGAAGCCCTCAAACCTTACTCAATCAACTTGTTTGTACCACTATCCATAATCTATTGTGCCTCTGAGCTATCTCAAGACATGCTTTGTAGCAACCCTGTGCACTCTGGTTAGTTCAACCATGAACTGACTTAAATGGTTGACTGTAAAAAAATATTAAGTCATGTGTTGACCAAGTACATCAATGATCCATTGAGTTACCTGTATACTCTAAGATCCACCCGCTATGTTGTAGTAGCACCCACCTTCCTCCAGTTTGTGACTAGAGGTGTGGCCATGGGCTTTCAATCTTGCATATGAAATTTCTAGAGAAACTCTATTGTGTACTGGCCCTATCCCACAAAGATCTTAGCATTACCCTTCCAAACCTCCAAGATGTTGGTCACTTTAATTTCTTATTAATTAAACAGTCGAGTGCCACATAAATTGTCAACCCGGAAAAGTCTGATTATTTCAAAGGTGACTACGTACTGTATGTACTCAATTTTAATAGCACTAAAAGGATGTAGTATAAAACATTCACACTGTGTTAAACCTCTACTCTGTGTTACAGCAGTTATAGTCTATTGTAGGAATTCAATAAGAATAGATAATTAATTAAAGAGAGTAAATCTGCAAAAGAAAACAATGGATGTCCTGTAACAAAGGATCGGGACCCTATCCCCATAGTAGGAACATTCAGCACCTGCCTCTATTATCCAGTTCACCAATGCACTCTGTAAATCCTAGTCACTGGTGAGGCACTCATGTAACAGCATCAATCGATTAAAAGAGAAACAAAGTCTTAGCAAAATTAAAATATCATCACAAGGAGTACTCGTGAATAAGGTATGAACAAAAATCACACACAACACACAACAAAAAGGAAATGGGTGAATCTTGTGATGAAGGTGGGCCCTGTCCTTCTCACAAGATTCCCCAAGACACGGAAACTAAGGTAAAATACTCAGAACAAAACTTTATTCATCCGTCAATATAATATACCATATTACAGAAAAGATTCAGTCTTGTTCTTTCACTACAATCCTTGTGTTATAGCTTGTTCATCCTATGTCCCCCCCCTCTAATGTAGATGTCTCCTCTTTATAGAGGAGAAATCTATTACAAAATATTTTCATTATAAATTCTATTTCAACCCTTTGTACAAAAATAGGGAAATCAGTTCCCGTTAATAGAATGTTGTTACAATAATTTAGATCATGAACATTACGACCAATGTAACAGTTTATTAAATGATTGATCAGGTTCCTTTATTGTTGCAAATCTGGTATGCAAATCTCAACTGTCTCCTTGAGATTTGCATGTTGTCCTTGCTATTTCAGCTTCGAGATTCATGCTGTTTCCGCTGTTTCAGCAACTGCAAAATATATTCCTGCCAGCTTTAGGCAGTTTCAACAATTGTTCAGCAACTCAGTCAACTTCAAGGATCAATTATAAAGATAGCATGATTATGTGTTGAATAATTAAACATATAGCAATGAGAAGAGTTACTGTATACCTTTAGAATGATTGAGTCAAAACACTAGTAAGGGCTTTCAAATATGGGTTAAAAAGGGTAATATTATGACAAAATATAAGGTCAGAAATTGATAATATGGGACCCTAACATCCCCCCAACTGAAAGGGTTGCATGTCCGCATGCAACGCCTACTATGAATTGGAGTCGAAATACTGGGATGAACAGTGCAGATTGCTTATGCAGTAAGTATAGAAGGTGCTGTCAACCATGTCTCTAAACCCATGGACACTCTGAAGTTTCTGCCATGCTGCCAGCTCCTCATTTTTGGTCAATTTGAATTGAGCCTTATACTGCTGTCCAGGTAGCCATAGGAGAGGGAAGTGAAAGTGGTAACCAATCCATCGTTCAACACACTGTCTAATGCATTTAACATAATTAGGTATGCATGAGATTGCTTCTTGAATATTGAGAGGATTATAAGGGTGATATTCCCGTCTCTCTTTAGGACAATGTTCCCACAATAGATTATTTGCTTTTATAGCCAGATATCCTTTAGTTTTCACATAATATTGGCAGTCTTCCAAGACTACTACCTGTATTTTCCTGATATAGTCAGTCATCCGTGGCTCTCGTAGAATTCCTTGATGTTCTGCAATAAAGACAACTGCATTTTGTGGCTCAGCACGGATCCAGAGAAGACAATTCTCCTCATTGTGTGTTGCTGACATAAAAGCACTCTGCCAAGTAAGCTGATTGGCCAAGAAGGAAATAAAGGCTCTTATTTGAATATCACCAACAAGAGAAAGTAAACTAAGCTTTCTATCTTCAGGCATAGCCTCATTGTGAAGATAGAGTTCACATAGCAAGTTCTGGTCACTATTCAGTGCTTCTGTGAAGGTCTCAATAAATTGCTAAGGTGTAGACACCTGGTGGGGTTTTCCATCCTTGATTGTTTTGATTTGGAGGAACACTAAGCGTTCTCTCAAAAACACAGAATAGTTAAAAGAGGGTTTCCTTGTAGCAAGTAACCTCTGGACCAAGTCAAAGAAGAGGGACAATCTAGTTTTTAATTTCTTATTCTCCTTATGTTGTGCACGAGACTGTTCAAGTACTTCCCAATTTCTGTATGCATAGTTGAGCCATAATGACTTATGTTGCTGAAATACCTTTCCTTGTGAGAGCTCATACTCTGTCTTCTATGTGTCACTTAGTTTTTTAAAACTGGAAGTCTGTGTGTAAGCATTGCTGACACGGGGAGGTTCAGTTTGTGTAGCTACAGTTGTAAAAGACTTTGGTGTTGGTTTCTACTCTGTAACAACTTGGGTAGGTCGGGGTGGTTTTGTTTCTTTCTCTAAAATCCTTGAAGACCCTGCTGGTTCTTGTGTAACAGCAGGGTTTTCCTTTTTTACTATAACAGGAGGAGGTACTAGACTGGCTCCAGACAACGAAACTTCAACTATTTTATAACCTGCTTGAGAATAAAGATCACCACATTCACTGCACATGTATTCACTGTATTGATCCTTTTCTGCACTCTTTTCAGCTGTAGATGCTACCTGAGCTAACATGTACAAATTGAGTTCCTTTTCATAGGATTCCCTAGCCATTGTTAACTCTTGCTGATAAACCTTAATTTCATATTTCAAAAAGTCGTTTTCTTCCTGAAGGGAGGCTAAAGTAACCAGGGCTTCTGTAGTTGCAGGTTCTAATGGAGGAGAGAATTGTTGTTCGGCATCAACTTCATCATTTGTGTCCACAACAGGTGGTTCTTGTGTATCACCTATTGGGTCAGTGGTTGGTTGTTGTGTATCAACCACATCTAGGTTGTCTTCCTTTTGTTCTCCAACATGTGGTTTTTGTGCAGCACCTGTTGGGTCAGTGGCTGGTTCTTGTGTATCAGCCACATACCCTATATCGTCTTGGGTGTCTACTTTAGATGAATCAGCAGCTGGTTCTTATGGAGCAGCTACCTCTTTTGAGAAAAATGATGTCACAAAATCGTGAACGCTCTGCATTTCGGCACCCGAGGGTGAGGAAGGTGAAGGTTCAAGGCTAGGCAGAATACGAGATTTTAGAATGATAGGTGGGGAATTTGGGGTAATGGCCTCAGTTGCTGTAGACGACCTTGTTCGTCGCCGTGGTAAGGAAGCAGGAAAAATAATGGTTTTTCTCTTACGAGCGCTTTTCCTCAGGGTAGGGGGATTATCAGAAATAATGGCTTCCTTAACTGAGGCCCTGGTTCTTCTTTTTAGTGGGGTTGCAGATTTCTGTTATCTTTTCCTTTTAAGCATAATGATGGGGGTATTTTCATCCAAATCATCGGTGGGGATATGGACCATGGGAGTGGATGGTTTAGCTTCTTTAAGGGGTGGGGTCTGCAGCAGATTTTCAGTGCTCAATTGGGGTGTTTCAACTGCTGGTTGCTGATTTTCAGTAGCTTGCTGGGAGTTTTCTTCGACTTGCTGAGGATTTTCCTCAGCTTGCTGAGGAGGATTATGGAGGGGAGGTAGATTGTGCAGGGCAAAGCCTCTATTTATTAATAGCTAGACCAAACGATGGTGTGTGAGGGAGAGGAGTTGGTGCCTTGCGTTCACAGTATAATGTGCCATAATTTTTAGATAGCCAAGCAGATAATAGGGCATATTTATTAAACAACCATGCCTCAAATGATTTAATAACACAAAGTCGTGTTGGTAGACTACCTGATAACAACCCTCGCAGGTGAAATAATGCTTAACAAATTCTGTAACTTTTGGCCGTGGCGGTGGTAGTGATCGAAGTGCAACACCCCTGCGTTTGGATTCAATGCGCTCCCCTGGTAACATAAAATCTTGCTGTGCATTGAGAATGAGATGTTTCCTGCTGAATCAACAAGTACCATTGGTTGGTAGTCTCGAAACTTGTGCTATGTCCTCCTCTATTGCTGGAATTCGCACCCCTTGGATAGTGGAGTATCCTTGCCTCAAATTGCATGCAAATTCCAGAACCTGCTGTGAATCAAAATCTGGAAGTCTTCTGAAGTAATCCACCCATCCTGCCTATAGAAAGATTTGGTATGCCTCCTAGTAGAGTTCTAGTAATGCTGTTGAGCCAGGTTCATGTCTAACAACATTTCCTCCCATAGTTACTAGTTTAGACAAAATACAAAGTGCAGAGCCGAGTTTCCGAGGTTTAAACAGAGTAGAACATTACAAATGAAGTTATGACATGATAAGGTATAGACGGGGTGACTAGATACTGCCGCGAGAAATAGAAATGACAGTAATTGGCATGTCATGTAATGATTACAATATTTCGGTAATCCCCCCCAACTGCGGCTGCATGATATGTTGAAGGTACGACGATTTCGGTAGTCATATCAATATCTCCTCATTAACTACAATTTAATATTCACACCTAAACACACATACCTTTATATTTACCTTTGGTTGTTGCACCAAAAAAAAGTATTATCTCGTCATTAATAGATCGATGATAGCTATAGAAATGGTTTGTAAAGTATGAGGGTTTTTATACAGAAGGTTTTCATTATTCACAGGAAGTAATAGTGAAGGAACATAATTATCAGGATGAATGGTTGATTCCTTTAATGAAGAGTGATATGTTTCCATCGGAGTAATGGTTCATTCTCAGGAACAAAAATGGGGAAATTGGTGCTTCTTAGGAAAAATGGAAAAGATTGGTGTTTGAGCACTGGGAATTGGTGTTTTAGCAACGGGAAATGGTGTTTCAGCAATGGGAAATGATGGAAAAATGTAAGAGGGAATGAATTATGATCTGAAGTGACATGGCAATGTTTCCCAAGCCGCAGCTTAGTCCTTCCTATATTAGAATTTTTCTTCTTAGCCACCCTCCGAAGCTATTATCTGCAAAATAATAATTGTAACATGGCAACCCTTGACAGGGATTATTAGTTAAGAAATCTAATCTAAAAATAAATACATAAACAGAAAATTAAGTGCATTGAGGGATAGCAAGTTCCCCCAAAAAGGCATAATGTATGTCTGTCATGCAAGTGGCTTTGAAATCCTCTTTAGTGGAGTCGATACCCATTCACTAATAATGGTGTTCTGGAATCATCAATCGTTAGGAGTTCGACTATTCCATTTGGAAAAATAGTATCTACTTCATAAGGTCCTAGCCACCTTGTTCTTAATTTACCTTGAAAATTTTCAAAACGGGAGTCATACAGTAGAGCCCAATTACATTTTTGGAACTGCTTATGCTTAATCATTTTGTCATACCACCTAGTTCTTTGTTGTTGTATCATGGTTTTTTTATGGATGGCATCCAACCTCTTTTCATCCAATTCCTGAAGTTGCTGCAACCTAGTTGTCTGTGCATCAATCAAGTCAAGGTTAACAGCTAAAGAAATCCTTAAGGTTTTGATTTCAAATTCCATAGGAAAAACAACACTTTTACCATAAACTAATTCATAAGGTGAAAAACCCACAGTGTTCCTCCAAGTAGTTCTATAAGCCCATAATGCTTCAGGCAACCTTTGAAACCAGTCCCTTCTATTTTCCTTTACTACTTTTGTTAAAATGGTTTATGTTGTCACAAAATCAGTACTAAGGGCTGCTACTTAGTAAGCTCTCATGCAACTGTTTCAAACCAGGCTTTTAGTTAGGGATTAGCCTCCCTAACCTGAGAGGGCTCTCTCAAAACAAACTATTGATTTATCCTTAAGCACAAAGAGGGCTAACTCTTGAAATGAGAATTTATTAAACTTGTTGGTTGGACAGACAGCATAACCTTTCTTCCATTGGGCTCATGGAGTCAAACATCTTCTAGTAAACTATTAACTGTTCATTCATAGAAGCCAAGGCATGTAACGTTTAAACATTCAAGATATTCAACAAATAACCATCAGCTGATAAGTACACACAGGAAGTCTGAGCACTAGGTGAATTCAGAGTGATTGTGTACCTAAGGAGCTGTAAAACATGAAGGACAAAAACCTCAACTTACAAGTATGCACAGGAAGTCTGAGCATCAATGATGAATTCAGAGTGATTGCATACTCATAAAGCTGTAAAACTTACATTTGGTAAGACAAAAACACCAACATCTTGAGCATTTTAACATATAATGAATCTTGGGAAGAATAAAATAGTCTATCTAATACTGTAAAAAGCTTTATACATAAACCAATAAAACTCTGTGTTTTTTGCATAAGTATCCAACCCTTGATACATCCAAGTTCTTGCTATATATAGGAAATAAACCTAAGCTATCTCTATCTTGAGTCTCCTCAACAAGCATGAAGGGAGAACTCGATGATCTATCATTAATGAACCTTATCTATTTCTAAACCAACTCATTAATTACAAAAGTGCTGAGCTATGATTACATAAAGTCCTAATCAAACTAAAACACTAATTCCTTTCTCCTCGTAATATGATTCTTCTTGGATGCTGGACAGCTGTATGATTTCTGTTATGGCTAAGATATGTTAAGGGAACATTCACCGAGCAAGCTGGTCTCGGATGCTAGCTGTATAGACAGCTAATTAATTGATAAAAATGATCACCCTATATCCACGGTCCCCTGTCTTCCATTCCTCTTCACATTTAAAAATCACACTCCAAGTTCTTTAAACCTTCAATTAACAACGCATAATCACCATACCTTTCAAACGAGCAGGAAACCTTATGAGCTGAACAGGTGTCTGCAGTTGCTTGTTGGCCCTTAATATAATATGTTTTCCGTCATCGTGAAATATAGGAAACTGTTCCTGTTTGTCAGTCTTTGATTTGCCTCACCATATTCGAATCTAAAAGAGCTTGCCTTTTATCCTTAATTGACCAAAATAGAGCGGACTGCCACATATTGGATGTGCTGTAGGTTATATTGATAGATAGGTGTCTCCCTTTCAAGTTTCTCAGTTATCTTACCAGCATAGCTGCTTTGTGTTTAAAACCATCACCTACAGCAGTTTCGTAGCGCGCTACGAAACTGCTGTGTGAATTAAAAACACAGTCTTCCACTTTCTGAAAATTGTCCCACCTTGAACTGTACTTGAAACATCTATCAGAGGCATTGCCAAAAACTTGAATTTCCTCTTCTAAGGCCACAAATTTTCATATTCTCATTTGGATTGTCTGCATTATGATTTTATGAATTTATAATATATGAGAAGCCCAGGCATTAATAATGGCTAGCTTTCAGACTACCAGAAATACAGTATCCCTTTATAGATTCTATAAATCACTTAAAATTCATTCAAAAGAAAGGGTCACGAACTGCTATTCCTGTAGCCTGTTTCATTTTCATATATCTGTGGAGGCAAATCATCTTACTGTGTTCGGTACTCTCTCCATAGTCCATCCCGACAATAAAAAAGGCATAGCCATCCATGTGATAACTTCACACAGTTGTATCATTATTCTGTAGAATGATTTCCATGAATCCTTTATAGGTGCCATTAATTATTGTCGCATCAAGCTTTGGTGTCCTGTTCATCTGTCTCTCTGGGAAATTAAGTTTGAAGACTCCATTTAGATTAAAATGATCAGCAAGCTTGAGTGGAGTAGCAGGAGCTTGGTAGGAGATCCCATTCAAAGTGCAACGCCGTTTCCCATTGACCAATTCTGGTGGCTTGTTTTTTTTTTAACATAAAAACCTGAGTGACATTGATAGATCCATATTTGAAAGACCCCTGTGGATTAGGCCTAGCAGCCCCGGCGGATACATTCAGACAATGTCAAACAATTTTAATAGATTTTGCCTGGTTCATAGAGAAGTATTTGTCATAATAATCATCCGGACCATCTGGAAGAAGCCTTTTTTGCCTTACCTTTAGAATTGGAATAATGCAATATTGCCACACCCGTGACATTGGACCAAATAGTTGTATTAACAAAATGAGCACTTGCCACCATGTAATAATCACTGCTTGCATTCTGGTCCATCGTCACTAGGAATGAGTAAGACTGACCAACATGAATATCCGAGTTTGTGTCCAAAGGGTACAGGAATCACTGGACGATTGTTCACAATAACTCCATCAAACCCTCCTGCTGATCTTGGCTTTGAATTTACTATAAGAACCACTACTCGCCCTGCTCACGAATTTTGATTTCGAGTAGCTCTGTTTTGAATTAATTCAAAACTGCTCTACTAAATTCTCAACAAAGACTAGTAACTCCGCGGATGGCCAAAAGAGATACCAAGATCTGAACACGTTGTTGAAACCGACAACTCATTTATACATCCTCTCTGAAACGCAATCCTAGATATAAAGGATCTCCACGGAGCTTCTCATTATTTGTTCCACAATCAATCATCACAGGAAGCACCCTTCGAGGATTTATGCCTGCAGCAGAAATGTACAAGTCTAACTTTCCAATGGGAAAACCAATACCCTCTACTCCAAGATCTCCAAGACCCAGTATTCACTTTAGTAAGCTTGGAACCTTCTGCTAAACCTTGAGAGCCTAGTTCTTCAACTTTTCTGGCAAATGGTGCAACATCAGGGTCAATATCATTTCGTGCTTTTGTAACCAAACCCATTGCATCAAGTACCCGGAACTGGTACCTTGCATTTTCCAAGGCAGATTCTGTACCACCTAAAAGTCTTGCCATTGCTTTTCTGGCAGCGTTTAAGACTCCTATTCTTGCACTCCCTGCACCAGAAACAACAATCTTTTGCTTTGCAAAGTCTGATATTGGTCGGCCTTGTGCTCTTACCGCACCTAGGAGACCTGCAACAGCAACTCCTGCAGTTCCCTGAACATCATCATTAAACATTCTGTATTGATTTCGATACCGTTGTAGCAATTTGAAAGCCCACTAGCTTTGGAAGTCCTCAAACTGCACTATGACTTTTGGCCATCATGCAAAAACTGCTTCCATGAATTCATCAATAACTGATACATATTCTTCTCCGTCAAGTCTAGGGATTCAAAACCCGAGACTGTAAATACACATATCTAAGCTTCATTGAGGCCTGCAACCCGCTTTTGCTTATTTTTTCTTTGTTTCAAACCGCCAGAAAGTGCCAAGTCGAC
Organism: Pinus taeda; assembly: GCA_000404065.3. Taxonomy (NCBI): domain Eukaryota; kingdom Viridiplantae; phylum Streptophyta; class Pinopsida; order Pinales; family Pinaceae; genus Pinus; species Pinus taeda. The sequence goes on from APFE030306260.1 coordinate 14,994, forward strand.
TTCAATTTTATCCATGACATACGTGGCAGCATAGATCACAACTCAAATCCTCGTGGCTGGCCCGAGAGCAGAGTCGGTCAGTTCTTCATACTTTGCCAAGTGCAGCTGCTCCATGCAAGGATAAATTATCATTTTTATAATGTCAAACATATGCATCGCTGTCAATAGGCAAAGAAGGTGGTGTTCCTGGGGGTATACACGCAGAGCCCACATCACCAGCACAGACACAAAGTGACAACTGAGTTCATTAATGAACTTTAATAGAGTGTCGAAGTCCATTTGTTCCTCTATTATTTTTTCCCGATGGCGCTTAAGAAATGCAACACACATGTAAAGATGGAAGTGCTCTGATAAGTAGTGTGTCCATAAAACCTCCCATAGTCGCATCAGCTTATCATACTCGAATTCTCCTTTAAACTGTATAAGAATCCATCGAAAGCAATAGAAATAGTTGAGGCAATCAGCCTGCTTAAATTATGTAAAAGGCTGTTTAATATCTTTACTAGCTTTGCAAGAGCCAAAAGCTATGAATGTATTCCATTTTGATCCTGGTCAAAATTTGAGCCTAAGCGCTCCATTAAAGCAACAAAACACCAGAAAGCCTCTGATTCATTCTCCATAACAAAGAGTATAGGAGACAGTAGATCACTTCAGACCTCTGTAGTATACAATGATAGCAGAACTTATATAGATTCAGCAATGCATCTGCTGTTATAGGCTCCAAGCAAATAGGACATTGATTTCCACCCATAGAAAGCCTGAGATACAAAACCATGGCTTTATTATTTATACCAACGAGCAGGAGTATTGAAGATCGGAAATGGTGATAGACATCAGGTATTTAAACTGTGGCGAAAGCCTTCACGTTTGCGCTGCGAAACTACTAAAAGAGTATTCCTACACTGCAAAAACACCTTGGCGCTGCGAAAACACCCTGTCTTTAAGCTAGGCTAAATTTTTTTTTTTTTTTGACAACGACATTTTCAGTGATAACAGTTTCTATGACTTTATTCGTACTTTCCACCTGCCCATTGGCCTGGGGGTGATAAGGTGTAGTTATTTTATGCTTAATGTGATATTTCTGGAGTATATCTTTGAAGCCATGAGAGTTAAAAGGAGGTCCTCCATTTGTGACTAGCTCTCTAGTCAATCCAAACCTAACAAAGATTTCTTCAAATAAAAAGGTTAAAACTGATTCTTCATTGGCTCTGAGGAGTGCCTTAGATTCTACCCATTTAGTCATATAATCTGTGCAAACCAGTATATAAACTCTTTGATTGGATGGAGGGTTGATGGGACCTATAAAATCTAGCACCCATCTTTCAAAAGGTTCAAGTATTACCTGGGGGTTGAGTGGCATTTCATCCCTGTGATTAGGCTGGCCCATTCTCTGACAGCTATCACAGGCCCTAACATATTTATTTGCATCCTTGAAAAGTGAGGGCCAATAATAACCCATTCTAAGAACTTTGTGTTCTATTCTTTTATCAGCAAAATGCCCTCCACAAGGGCCATCATGAAAAGCTTTCAATATATCATAAACTTCATCTTCTCTGATGCATCTCCGAATTTCCTGATCGAGTCCTGTGTGAAAAAGACACCCACTTATCCAGATGTACCTAGCACTTTGCTGAACGATCTTTCTTTTCTCTCTGTGTGATAGGTGTGATGGTAGCTTCCCTGCAACTAAATAGTTGGCAATGTTTGCATACCAAGGTGAGTGAGCAGGTACTGCAAATAAATACTCATCAGGAAAGGAATCATCTACTGGAGTGTTTTCATCAGTTTTTAGCCGAGAAAGGAAATCAGCAACTACATTTTCTTTACCTGGTCGATCTACAATTGTGATATCAAATTCTTGTAGTAATAATAACCATCTGGTAACTCGAGCATTTGTAACTGATTTGTTCATTAAATATTTAATGGCCGAGTGATCAGTATGAACAAAAGTAGTGTAACCGGTAATATAATGTCAAAACTTATTAATAGCATAAATGACTGCTAAAAATTCTTTCTCAGTAACTGTATAATTAAGTTCAGCAGGGGTCATATTTTTACTAATAAAATAGATAGCATAGGGAAGATTGTTTTCTTCTTGACCCAAGACAACTCCAATTGCAGTATCTGAAGCATCAGAGGATAT
>APFE030306263.1:0-10000 GCA_000404065.3 Pinus taeda
TGAGATGGATATATCAGACTGGTGAGAGGCTAAGTAGAGCAAGGGGTCTCAAGGATTCTCCTTAAACTGAAGAAAACATAGAATATTAAACAAATTTAAAGGCAGAGCATGGCAATTTCATGGATTCTACTTTAACACTTCATTTGCTTAATAAGAGAAGATTCAAGAGAGATAATGATGCACATACATAACTCACAAGAAACTGAAAGAAACACACCATCAAGACATAAAGCCACATGGATCCCAAGTAGTGCTGCAAAACCCTGGTCTTCCTTTGCCAAAAATGCTGATAAAATATGTACAATATAGTCTCAAAACTATCCCAAGAGTCCAGCCTCTGCTACTGAATGAAAAATTACATATATAGATCAAGACAAACCATTCCCTAACCTATAGGGGTCGAGATCCTCCTTCTAGGAGCCGTTTCAACCAATTCTAAACTGAGCACTACAAACTAGGCAATCAAAACAGCCTGCCTCTATAAACTTGGAAACCAATTCATTCATTAATTTTTTGCCATTTTATGAATGAATCTTCTAGAATAGGTAAAAAGAGCCATGTCAATCATGAAATTACATTAGTTACATCAAAGAGGCTGAAAAATCCCATGAAAAGTCAAAACAGGTCAAAAGCTGCGTTGTCGTGAGCTGAAAGTGCAAAACTGGCCAATTTCCCCAACGCGTAGCGTGCCATTTCTCTACGCGTAGTGCGCCTTTCAGGCTGATTTGGAGGTACTTCGCGGCATCCACATGAGGCACAAGTGGGCTTGTTCGAAAGGTATGGATGTCTAATTTGCAGCCCAAGTGGAATTTTTCAATTTGGTGGCCATTTGCCCCTCCACAATTGCAATCTCCCAAGACTTCTTCCTGTGTGTCCAAAAAGTGGGAGAAGGTCATTTTTTGCTTGTTTTTTGACCTTTTGGGGGCTCAAATCTCCATGAAATTTCTTGGCCATGACTGAGAAACTGTATTTTGTCATGAAAAATCCAAAAATGCAAACTTTTCCTGAAATGGACCTCCCCAACGTAAGGGTAGCGCCCGACGCACTACGCGTTCAGGGCAAAAACCTGTTTTTGACAAAAAAATTCAAAAATGACCAAAATTGCTCCAAATTGTCTGAATTTTGAGCTGGGGGTGTATCATTGAGTTCCATGCTCCTTCAAGGTGGCATCAGCCAAAATCTGAAGTGGATCGATCCTCTTCCTCCATTTTATTGCCTTGGCCAATCGTCTCGTGACAACCTTCATTTTTGCCTTGCACACATGCATGCGGGCCCAATAATGATTTTTCATGTGGCGGAGCATATCTTTGTCTCTATTGGCTTTCGCCAACAACCTTTCCAAGTGAGTGTTCACCCGAATGAGCATAGATTCCCGATCTATAGGTGTCAAATCAATGGGTCTCCTACGGGCCAATTCCCAGTCTTCACGAATCTTCTGCTGCTCATAAATCTCGTGCTCATCCTCCAACTGTTTGTTGCGCTGCTCTAAATATTTAATTACCCATTTTGCCATCTACAATTTCTTGTGCAGCGACTCATTCTCGACCCTTTGCTCTCGGATGATCTCCTTGAGCTCTGAGGCAGGAGATCTAGCCTCAATATCAATGACATGTGTATCCACACCTCTGGAAGGACCCTCATCAATCATGGGCCTCTTGCCCCTATCCTGAACCTGTACTTGTGCTGAAGAAGGTGGCGAGACGCCTTCCACATGATGTGGAGATAGTACTTTCTGTGTCGATGAAGTCAACGAGACCCCTTCCACATGATGAGGAGATAGTACTTGTTGTGTCGATAAAGTCAGCGAGACCCCTTCCACCCCGGGTGGAGATAGTACTCGTCGTGCAGCTGCAAATAAGGCTCTGGGGCCTTTCTGATATGTTACATATGCTGGAGCATCAACGTGCTCGGTCTCATGAATGTCCGACTACTGTGAAGGCCCCTCATCATGGAAAATATCAGGAGGTGGGTGTGGCACTGTGAAGAAGTCGCGAGAAATGAAATCCTCCCATGGAATACCTTGTTGTGCCAACTGATGCATCACTATGATCTCGATCAGTGCATAATGATATATACTTTTGGGTTGCTGTGCGGGGTTCTTCCTTTGCAATACGGGCACCATCTTCTCAATATTCTGGCACATGAAAAATGGAATGTTCATCATTCGTACCTGGGTAAAATGCATCAACAAATAGATATGGTACGAATATAAACGTGAAAATCGGCCCTCACAAGTAAAATAGCGCATAATAAGCCTCATCAAGGGTGCATACTCCTCCCTTAGGAATTTGAAAGGAAAAACAGCAGTAAGGTTCCTCATGAATTCGGGTTTGATGTATGGTTGATAATGAAATTTGCCTAGTAGCTTGCACTTGGTCAACTCTTCCCCAACATTTGGTATCTCGGTGGCTTGAGCAACAACCTCGGGTGATAGTTTGAAATCCACTCCTGCAAGGTTCACATGACCATTGTGCAAATGTAGGACAAACAAGCGGACTAATTCCCTGTGATGTTGAATTTTTGAGATCCTCTCACAATACTCAAAACATGATTGGTATCGAAAACAAGACAGTGCAAATGGACAAGCTTGCAAATAAGCCAAAGAGGTGGGCTCCTCTCTAACATGCCGACCACCTTTACCACCCTTATGATGCCTCCTAGGCACTTCTTCCTCCGGTGTTGATCCACTGTAATCACTCTGCTCATAATCTGATTCGGTTTCTGACATGGTTTTGAAGACAGGATGGCTGAATTGTATATGTTGACTGTGCACACAATTGATTGCTATTTGACTTTTTATTCAAATGCTATTACCAAGGGGACATAAAGACAAGGGAATTGTTAGGGAAAGGGAAACATGAGGGAATTAGGGGAAATGAAAATAAGGAGGAATTTATGGAAGGGAAAGAACATAGGAAACTATGATAGTGTAGGGTTTGCGGTGAAGTAGGTTTTAGGGCTAAGTAGGGTTTGGGATTTTTATGGAGGAATATTGTGGAATTTTATGGGAAATTTGAAAAGAAATATTGATTAATATGAGAGGAAAAATGAGGGTGAATCATGGGAAAACCTTGGGCAACATATCTTTGAAACCCTAGCAAACTTAGTCTTTCATTTTACACATCAACATTAGGGTTTTTTGTTTTCAATTTCATGGCATATTGGTCATATTTCCTTTACATTCATTTTGCAAAAATAACCAAAACAATCATGAAAGAGATTACTTGTAACTTGCTTGAGCTGAGAGAGGAGTATTGTGTGTTTGCTGCAAGTTTTAGGGTGAAATTCCCAACGCATAGCGCCCTCTCCCCAACGCGTAGCGCGCCCCCAACGCGTAGAGGCCTTGCAAATTTGCACTACCATAACCTCCTCTACCCGTAGCGCGCCACCAACGTGTAGCGCGCCCTTCCCAACGCGTAGCATGCTACCAAGACTACCCAAATTTTCTCAATAACTCATGAAATCGCCTTTGCAAGTTTGCACTTAGCTTGTGAGAGGAAAATGAGTTACAAATGAAGATTAATGTGCTTTTATAGGCTTCCTTTAAATTTACATTTGCCAAAAACCCACTTTCTAATGTTTTGAGTGTTGACACTTTTTGAACTTTATTGGCTCTGATTTTTGGTTTCTTTTCTTTGAAAAATTGGTTGAACTGACGGTTTCTTCTGAAACTTTTTGCAGGGATAACTTCTAAGGTGCTTTGGCAAAGGAGACCAAGGCTACACTTTGACATTTGGAAAATTTGAAAATTTGAGAATTTTTACAAAAAATGAGAGAATGACCTTTGTTTTTCAAAAACAAAGTTTTTGAAAACAAAGTGGAAATTTAGCTGATGAATAGCGAAAATTGTTGAAATGATGCTTTATGAAGGAAATCCCTCTGGCCTGCTGGTCCTTTATGACTTCTTAAGACAAAATTTGACTCAACCCTAGACCTAAGACCTGGAAATTTAAGACAAGACAAATGAATTTTTGAAGACTTTATTCACTCAAACAAACCTGAACCAGCAGTGCCAAACAAGAGGGGGATAAAAGACACAAGATCCTCCAGCAGAGTTATGGCATGCCTAACGGAATGCAACATGATCACACTGATGGGACACCTAATTATGAAATGAAAAGAGCTTTGATCTCTGGTGGAGGGCTACTAGACCGACTCTAACAGTTTCGACCAAAATATATGACTAATCAATGCCAAGTTGAGTCAAGGATTCCCTTCGATTGCTTATTTGCTGAGGATGGTTTACAAATTAAATTACTCTTCGAAATCACTTTCCATTGCAATGGTTCTTGCTTGGGATTCACCAAAAAAATAGTCACATTGATCTTTCCAGTGTGAAGGGCTACCATAGATATTTCACATCGTAGTTTAGAGAGACACCCTTCTTCATTTCTTTGAGTTCCTTCTAGCACTGTGTAGACAACTTGGCTACAATAATTGTTTTCTTTTATGTTTTCTTAGCATTCGATGATTTTCTATGTCAAAATGGACAAGTCTGACCCAATTTTCCACTGTTCCTAGTTGTGGAGCCCAATTATCAATAATAGTGTTTGGTTTTAAAGGGATAGACTTGGGTTTTGAGAGAGTTTTAGTCAATTAGAGTGACCCAAGTAATTTTCCAATCAAAAGAGTTGAGGTCAACAAGAGTGTTTGGTTGACATTTTTAGTGGAAGTCGGTTGGAAAGATATTTCCAATAGAGTTCGTTTGATATATGGTCCAACTAATGTTGGTTGGTGGTATTCAATTTAGTCAATCCACTCATGTAGTTTGTTAATAAAACTAGGCTACACCCACTCTAGTTAATCCTCAACAATGACACCAAGCGACAATTTTAGAAAGGAATGTAGTGTATCCTTGAGAGGAAAGAAAATTGTAAAAAAGTTAAGAATATGCTTGGAAATCACAAGAATTAATGAATCCCTCCATAATTCCAATATATCGAACTAAATAATTCCCTAGTGCAATGAACCCCGTAATTAGTCATTCAAATAAAAAAAATAATAAAGTTTGAATCTAGCAAGAAAACAATAGTGTGTTAATACTGAGAATGCATACAAAATAATGTTTTGACGAGTAATGAGATCATTGAGGAAAAATAAACCTAGTTTTTCTTCAATTGACAAACGAGATCATAAATGGAGGCCAACGATGTTCGACCTCGTAACCTTCAAGGATATGTCAACCACACCCTAACCACTGTGTCAACCACTTAACGTGGGTAAGACTTATACCCTATACATCTCCTTTTGGATTATCATACTAGTGGCACATTTTTTAGTAATATTAGGGAAATTGGAGTAAATGTTATAAACCAAATTCCTTAGAATAAGCCCAAAAACTAAGAGAGTACTTGAGTTATGCTCTACTATAAAATGAAGAAAATATATAGCTAATGGATAGGTTGTTTGTGAAAAATCTACCATTTTCTCAAGATCTGGACTACCCACATGCTCTTCCATGCCGAGTGTTAAAGAGGAAGATCCCTTTGAGTTCAAACTTGAGTATAAAAACAAGCTCCATTGTTGAGGATACAAGATGAACATGAAATGAAATAAAACAACAAATGTGAATGCATTTGTAGTTATTTAACTTGGGTTGGTTATATATATATATATATATGAACCAAGATTTTAATTTCACTATAAACAACCCAAGTTGCAATTAATATTGCAGGCTTCAACTTAAATATTGACACGTAGGTAAACAACCTTACTATGCATATGCACAATGTGAAAAATGTAGAGATACTTTGCGCAAAAAAAACAAAAAAAATGGGGAATAAGGTTGTTACCTGCTAGAGCACAGGCCTCATGATTCAAATGGTATATATAAATATCCTCTGAAATCTAGTATCCAAACCCATAATACAATTTTATAGAAACATTATAAATGGATCTAATTATTGCCTCCTCGCTTTGCAAATATTTAGCAAAGACAATTCGACCTAAGATTTTTCTACCATCTTGGGAGGTTTCGGTATATATTTTCAAACAAATATGGGTTGTCATCTTCTTTTCCACTCAAGCGCTCCAACTTCACTTACACCTCTCACTACTGGTACTATTATCACATTATCCTTTAGCTAACTAGTAGACCTGGAATAAGCACTTGCAGAACTTTTAATGCATCTAAGTTTTATCACTCCACAGGTGGCTTGTCACTTCAAAAGAGGAGAGCAGAAGGTGTTTTTCAGATTGAGTGGATTGCGAAGGGGCTGTAGGGAATGACTGTGCAATGCTGTCATTATATGGTTTTAACTAGTACAAAGGTTGCATAATTGTAATGTGTGCTCTTGTAATCTATCGCATAATCTCTCAATTGGAACCATTGACAGACATTCATAAGCGAACATGGGGTTCCAGGACATTCATGAAGAGAGGACACATGGACACCATGCAAGAAAGGCCCATGCATGTCACCTAGTGCAGGCTTTCATTTTTTGTTATGTAGGGGTTAGCGAGCATGTCGTTCCACACTTTTCATGTGTGTGTGTGTGTGTGTGTGTGTGTGTATATAGATATATATAAGGTATTATTCACATTAGTACCTAATTTCATTAGTATACAAAAATAAATAAATGGTTATATTAATTAACTTCAATGTAGTTAGATAAATATCTTTTACAATATTAATTAAGGTTATTAAATAAAGTAATTTGATGTTAAAATGATACTTGAGGGTGACTAGTAGTGCATCACAACGCTTGCTTAGCCAGTGATGGAAGAGGATTTAGTAAATCCATGAGGATATGCTCAATATTAGTAACACTCGCTTACAAGCATATCAAAAGGAAAACTTGCACCTACCAATTTGTAAACATGTGTGAGCTGAGTAAGAACTGACAAGGTCCTAAGTTGTTGAAATAAGTTTTGCGTGTTGCGAAAATAATTGAGCAGTTCAAAATGGTGAGGATGCGAGGAAATCAAGGTTGAGGAAGGTCAAACCAAGGACCATCGCCTCCAAATAACCCACTACCATCACTAGAGTTGGCTCTCATCTTGTGCTCCCTAAAGGCAATTAATGAGACATTAAGAGGGCACCAAACAATTGAGGTGGAAGTAGAGCACCCTCCATCAGGGGTAGGAAAACCCGAGGGATCAAGAGACTCTAATAGAGGACCTCAAACTGAGGATATTATTAGGGAGTTCCTGAAGATTAAGCTCCTAGCGTTTGTTGGAGGTCATGCCAGCGAACGAGTAGAAGCCTGGTTGGAGGGTATAAGAAGGTGTTTTGCACTAAGAAAATATACTTCCAATTAAAAATCTAAGATAATGATATTCTAACTCAATGTAGTTCCCTGAGCAAGTGGGGTAACCTAGAGTGACAACTACACCTCACTCTTGACACAGTTACCTAGGAGTTATTTGAGGAAAGATTTAGGAAGAAGTTCCTGCTAGCCACTACAAGGAAAATACCTTATAGTGGAGGTTGTAACAGAGGTTTTTAGTGTTATAAAATTCGAAATAATTATAAAAAAAACATCCACTAAAACATCCATTTGTGATAACAAATGTTTTAGTGGAGGTTTTAATGGAACTTCATCACAATTGAAAAAATCTAGTTGGCCTTAGGTTTTAGCAAATGTTTTTTTGCGGTGCGCTTCATGGAATAAGTAACTTCGATGTGCTACATATATAAAAGCATTGGGTGACATATATAACTAAAATCATTTATACTTTGAATGCAAAGAACACCAATGCATAATATATACCGCACTGATACTAATAGATAAAAAAGCCTTGGGGTGTTCTCCTAAGGAACGAAACCGGAGAACGCAAAAAAATTGCTGAGATGGTGTTTTTTCTTAAAATTGCAGTGTTGATGAGTATCGTTTATATGAACACTCTTGTGCATTAGTTATATAAAAGGACTGGTCCTTTTAGTTTTCATAATGTACCAGGCTGGAAATAATATTTTGCAGGACTGATGTGTTAGTGCTATGAAAGAACTTGTGCATTAAGAATTACAATGCATAGGGCGTTAATCGCAAACAATACCGATGCTTGAAGAAATAAATGCCCCTGTGCTTTTGTTTTATGAAAAGGAACTAGTCATGCAAAAATATGTTCTATGATAGTGCAATTATTGTAATTTTTAAAATCTATTTTTCATCGAAAAATCAACATATATCTTTAACAATATTCATATAAATTAAAATTTGATTAGTGAATTTGTATATGATGTTTGGATTAATTTGTTATATTATCAGATTGCACATCTCTTCATTATAATATTTAATCATCCATATATTTGATCAGAGGTGTAACATTTCAAAACAACATTAGATAACACAATATAATAAATTAAAATGTATTTTATTATATATCAATAAGAGAATTTTTTTCATACAAAATGGGATTGTTATTGGTAATCCCTTGTCTTTCAATTGGAAAACTATGGCCATTACATGAAACAAAATATTTGATTTTCACAGTCAATTATTTCAAAAAATACAACAGGTTGTATTTACATCCAGATATATCATCATTTTTCATTGGATCTGTTGTCAGTGCTCGAGCTACTTCCATGACTTGGGTTATTTGGAGGAATGTTTTATTGATTGCATCGATTTTTTTCGTCTTTTTGATCTTGTTCCATATGAAAACATAAAAATAAAGTGTAATGCATGTATCTACATTAGTGAGAAAAATGAAAATTGAAATAAATAATATACATAATTGTAAATTGAATAACAATGTATCATAGCAAGAAGTGACTCATAAACTGTGCACATGGTTCCAAAACCAAGTCTCATGCCTTGTTGCAACAAGTCTTCTGCTAGCGTAGTTCCATACTTTGTTTCCTACATGTTTTAAACCCCATCATAAATCATAAATTTAATATGAAGGATTATTTTGTTCTATTAATTATAAACTAAAAGAAGTAAAAAAACATAGTTGATACTTACAAATTCCATAATTAATTTTTGATATTCCAACATATATTCGCAACGCTTATTTAACCCAATGCCAATCAATTCTTCCGACATCTCTTCTTTGTATGTTAGCACCTATTTGAATACATTCAATGCTGGTTGTTTTAAAACAACTTAAAATATACAAAAATAAGACCTTGAGTTGTTATAAGGAAATATTAACAATTACTCACAAACTTTGAAATCTACCCTTCTGTTCCTTGTCATCTTGTTCTATTGTTGAATGAGTTCCACCTTGTTTTACTTAAAAATTAATATTTAATGCTAAATTATTTTTTTAATGTACAAAGTCAATCATGATTACATACATTTGAAGCACGTTGTTGTTGATATGACTCCTCTTGTAATAAATTTGACCCGCAATTATAATAAATTATTTGATAAAATAAATTCAAGAGCCAATACACAAATAGATAGAAATACTTATGTTTATTAATATCTTCAGAAAACCCTTGAGGTAGGGCAACACCATACAACAACTCCTTAAGGAAGGATAACACTCCACAAGTTAATGCTTGTCAATACAACACAATCCTCGACATCTCTCAATGGGGTGTCTCTAGCCTCTATAAGATTCATACATACAATACCATTGGTAATTCCCATGGGTCTCTCAATACCATACATCCAATACAATGGGTTTATCACATTATTCTCTAACTAATTGTGGTCCTTTGCATAATACGAGTTAACCACTTTATTTATTAACTATGGCCCATTATATTATTACAACACATTATTCCCTTGGGTACCTCCTTTTGTACCCCATATAACCCCCTAGGTATACCCCATATTATCCTGCCTAGGTGTACTACACCTCCTATGATGAAATTATGTCCATTTCTTTGACCATATCCTTGTACACTTTTTTGGACATTCCTACTAGCATGTTTCACATATCGGAGCATTGATCATTTGGGATTTTCATAATCTTCCTGAAAAGAGTAACAAACTATTTTTATAATGATATATGAAAATTAAATATAACAAAATCAATATTAATAAATAAATGGTTTGTAATAATATATACAGATAATTCTAGAAAATCATTTTATATAATTAGG
>APFE030306263.1:12608-47788 GCA_000404065.3 Pinus taeda
TCCAAGGTTTTGAGTGAATCACAATACCTTTCAAATTTTGGTCTTTCGATGGATCCAAAATATTTTGCAGCTCCACAATGCTCCGAATATATGTCTCTTTCAAATGATCTCTCATGCAATTAAACTCTAACAAAAACTGTAATTTTTTAATTAGTATAATAAACGATAAAATTTAAAATTTTTACTATGGAGGTTTTTCATTGAATCACCATACCTTTTAACTTCTAATATTCTGAATAGTTTTGCTGCTCTAAAATATTTTGTTGTTGCACAGTGCTCCTATTATGTCTCTCCTGCAAATCACTTCTTTGAAATTTTGAGTAAAATAATGAAATGGTGAATAATTTTTTACTATTTAAAAGACTTTATAAAATTAGATTTCGAAAAAATAATTTCCATTCATTTTTTATTTTTAAAAAAAGAAAAGCAAAAAAATTTGAGTTTTTTTTCCCAATTTCTCCGCACATCGATGCGCTCGATAGTCAAGCGCACCGGTGCATTTATAAACAAAGCACAATGACATTTTCGGGGCCCCAAACGTTTTCAAGGCACCGACATCATACATTTTTTTTTCGAAATCCTGAAACGGTGTGATTAATTTTTTTAATGCAACGATGTAGTTTCTATTTAAAAGCATTAGTGCTCTAATTGTTCTAGGAGCACCAAGTTTGTTGAATTTGTTTTTATTTTCTAAAATATGGAAACAAGTGCGTTGCAGTGTTTTTTTTTTTTTTGAAACACATAGGTGCACTTTTATAGAAGATCATCGATATGATTTTTTTTTAAATGCCAAAAACTGATGCGGGTATTATTTGAACACCTCGATGCTATTTTTTTAAACGCATTGGTGCACTTTGTTCTAATAAGCACATTGGTTGGGTTTATAAGCTATATGGGATTTCAATTTCATATAAAATGACATTAATCTCAAATTATCCTTCAAGATGCATCCATATGAATTACAATAGTTTATAATATACATTTTCCACTTAAAATCGCCTTATTTTTGAAAAATGGTTTGAAAACTATATTGAAATTCAGATTGTGGTTATATGGTTCTCGAGATTAATTTTAGGTATCGTTCTCAAGATTAATTTTTGATTTTTCTCAAATGCATGGACAAAATCTCAATAATATCAAATGGCCAATTCTTCAAATTCTAGCTCGTTCCATATTTACTGATCAATGTCTTTCATGGAGTTCTCCCTTTCCATCTCTAGTATATTTATATCTCAATTATATAATTGATTTTTTTTAATCCATGTCAATTTGAATAAAAATGTATCTTAGTTTGCAGGATCCTAATTAAGGATCGAGTTTAGATGCAACAAATATTCCTCCATTTCAAAAACATTGGAAGCTCTTATCAGAGTAACATATCGCAAGCAATTGGTAGATGAAAATGGATGACCTCTTCACCCTTCCAATTGGAACATGGCATCTTCTAGCCATAATCCTGGATCAACGATGGTAATAATTGTTTGTTATAATGTAATTTCAACAAACCATGTTCATTGATGTGCTTACTAATATCATTGATATTGTACTAATTACATTCAATATCTTTTAAAATTAAGATTCTAGTGATGATGAGCGACCCACCTACCATATTCATTACAAAGTTTGAAATAGAGGCAATCAAATAGAGGTTGGTATGGATAATTACTTACGGGATACGATTTCCATGGAGGAAATGTTGTTAGATGCATTCCAGAATGATGAGCTAGGGGATGATGCTCATATCATTGATACCTTATTCAAAAGCTTGAAATCTGCATCCACCACCCCTCTCTTTGGACTTGGAGGAAAGTCATAGGCTACTCAGCTGGGGACAACAATATTGCTGTACAATGTGAAAGAAAATTTTAGCATGTCGAATGCATGTTTGTAAAAAATATTGAGGTAAATGACCTGCATGATCGATTGAGTTCCTTATATTTTGTCACACAATAAAAATTAAAAATGGTTGATTTTATGAATGTTAAATATTGACATTGTACAATTATATTACCCACCAACTACAAGCTATTCAAAGATAAGGTTCTTCCAAGTGATAATGTCTTTCCGGGTAGTTGCGAAGAGGAAACAAAATTGTTGAAAATGTTGGGCGTTGAGTATATATCATATCATGCATGTCTGAATGATTGTATTCTATATAGAGGAGAATATGCAGATAAATAGATATGTTCAAAATGTGGGCATGATAGATACCGTAGTTAAAAAAAGAGAGTAAATCACATGGTTCTCCTCATAAGATATTGAGGCACATGTCGATAATCCCAAGGATTTAAAGACTCTTTTCTTGCAAAGAATTAACTATGTTGCAGGGATGGCATGCCTCATACAAAAGTGAGTCAAGAGTTATGTGAATCCCAATAGATTCAACAACCATGAAGCATATAGAGGACACATGACCTGAAAAATTTGAGGATGAAATACAAAGTCTATGACTCAACATAGCCATGGATGGCATCAACCCATAGTCCCTCTAAAACCCCAGCTATTCTATTGGGCTTGTAGTAGTGATCAATAACAATATCTCCCCGTGGTTGTCCATGAAGAATGAACATGTTACGTTGGCTCTCATAGTCCCTGGTAGAAGACAAGTGAAGAATATGAATGTCTACTTACAACCATTAGTAGATGAATTGAAGGAATTATGGGAAGGGATACATGTGTATGATGTGTCAAGACCCATTGCAACGGAGAGAAGTTTTACGTTGTATGGAATATGTTCTTACACCATACATGATTATCTAGGCTTAGGAGTTTTCTTTGTTAAATTACATTTTTATTGATTTGTTTGTATATGTAACAATATTGTTTCGCATATTAATTTAATTCACTGCAATTGTTCAGATCTTCATTGTTGCTAATGTGCTAGATTGTATACAATAATTTCGCAGGTCTTGTGACAAAAGGGCATCATGGACGTAAATTTTGTGGACCTTCTCTGAAAGTGGTCCAAACACCTACGAAAGCTATTGTATGACTGCCCCAGGGTATTCCTCCCATAAGAACACCTTTACAAAAAAGCAACATCTACTTTCAATGGTAAACCAGAGAGAACCCAAAGGCCTATGAGAATGACACTAGTTGAATGGCTTAGAACATATGAGAGAGAGAAGGAGAAGGAGTTTGTAAAAATGATTGATTCAAATGGGGAGCCTATGTTCGATGATCCAAAATTCTTAGACACCACGTTGAAAAATTTCCCATTGGGATGAAAGGGAAATCTATCTTTTATGAGCTCCCATATTGGGAGCATCTTAAGATTTCCCACTTACTAGATCCCATGCTTATATTTAAAAATGTTTCATCTTCTTTATGGAGGCACATATCATCGAAATAAAGTGACACATTATCTGCTAGGAGATATATTATTTCTTTAAAAACTAAAAAGAAACATAGTCCAAGACAAGAAACTAGAGGAGAGGTTGGTCCCTCATGGTCTTTCAAAGAAGGTATTGTCCCATGGATTTTAAAGAAATATGATCTTTCTTTGGAAAATGAAGTTATAATGAGTGTGAGGGCACCTTCTTTATATGGGTCTTCACTATCACACTGCTTCACTGTGGAAGACTGTTTGTCGGGGTTGAAATAGCATGACCATTTGAACTTTTTAAGAGTACGTATGTCAAAAACATGATTTTATTATTATTATTATTATTATTTTTATGTAATGAGATATTTTATAATTAAATTTTGTATAATGTACTATTTACTATGCAGTTTCATTATCCTCTACTTGTGCATGGGTGTGTGAACCATGACTTCCCCCAAGACCTACAACGTGCCATATCTAAATTATCTGCATTAGTAAGTTGGATCACATTAAAGGAGATTCATATGGCTAGCATTCCACGATGGCGTCAAGGGATAGCTGAGACTGTTTGTATGTTTGAGAAAGAATTGGCGATGAGTTTCATGGTCTTGCAGGTTCATCTTCTAATTCACTTATTAGATGAGGTTGAATTAGTTGGGGTAGTTTCTTGTCATTGGATGTTCTTCTTAGAGAGGCAAATGAAAAAATTGAAAGGTTGTTTCAACAAAGGGAAAAACCCTAGGGATCTATGAAAGAGGGGTATATATCGTATGAGTCATTTTATTATGCTAGTGAGTACATAAAGCAAATCGACAACACACCAGGTGGGAAATTTGGGATGACCAAAGGGATGAAGACAAAAGAGAAGGGGAGATTCTTGAAAAGATTGGAAAGAGGCACATGATAAAGAGTAAGTGCAATCTTATCAATTTTCAAATTACTACACAATAACCATTCACACTTAACTTAATATTAGTGCATATTTTGATCTTATATATATATATATATATATATATGTTGGCTTTATTTCATTAATGAATTCATAAATTGAAGCCATCAACAAAGTCATTCTTTACAATATGGAAGTGACACAACCATGGGTCGCATTGTATGAAGAGAAGAGGAGGAAATGGGATAGTGATAGGAAATAATTCAAATGGTTGAATGGTAGAAGTTTTCCTTATCACAATCATTTAAAATAAAATATGCTAATGACATGCCCTAACTGTTGTGTTGTTGATCAAGCTAGAGAGAAATGCAGTGCATATGATCGTTACCCGTGTGTTGAGGAGGATGCGCTAAACATATGGATTGGGTGCAACAACTCGATAATTGTAATATCTTTCTATACAATTTTAACTTCATGCTACACTTTTGCATTCTAGCATTTATATATTTTATATTTTTAATGATGTTCGGGTTATTAGACACATGAAAATGTGATTTTTCCACTTTTTTCGCAGGTGCATTTATTCCCATCTATGGATGCATGACACAAGACTGTGGAGTGGAATTTGAGTTCAACCAATATAGACGTGCTAGCAACCACTATCAAAACCTAATGCAAGGGATATTAGGTTATGTTGGAAAGATACAAGAGATCATTCAAGTGGACTTCTATTTGTTCTAAAGTGTTATTTTTAGTGGCAAGTGGTGGGACACCTTTGATCAGAATAATGTAAAGGAAGATCACGATAGTGGGTATATATCTATCAACTCTATAAAGATGTGGCATGAAGCTAGGGAGCCTTATGTTTTCCCAAAACATTGCAACCAAGTGTTTTTTTAATCCAGATGTGTTGGATAGGGATTGGTGGTTCGTATTAAGACACAACCCTAGATCAAAACATATTTTTGAGAAAAATAGTGTTATCATGCTAAGAAAGGAAGATAATCATGGTGATGACAATGGAGAGTGATATGTACTTGTGTTATTTCATGATTTATACTATTGTTGTATGTTTTTTTTTTCTTTATTCCACTAATTATATTATTTTTTTATTCGCTTTGTTGGCATTATAATATAATTGGTAATATTCACAAATGTTTTTACACATTTTTTTGCAATGGAAACATTTTTAAGTACTTAAACTAAGTATTTCCAATTGTGTACATTATCTGTGATAATAAAGAGTGAAGGTCGCAACCCTTCTCAAATAGGAAAATTAGAACAAAATAGTGAATTTAGAAATAACGTTGAAGAGTTGGTCTCGATTTTGATACTTATTGGTTTAGTCACATGTTTTTTCTTCTTGTTTAGTTCAAAATCAATATAAATCATCGTGTACTGATAATTCTATGAGGACTTTAATAATGAATAATGGAACAATTTTGAATTTTCTTTTCAATGGTAATTATAAATAAAATTTGAATTAATAAATATTTTATGGCTATGAATTAAATGATAAATAATGTGATGGTGATTAAGAGGAATTTGTTTGACTTTAAAATAGACTTGGTGGTGCATTTTTCTTTCCTATTTAGGTTATGTAAAATAAATATATATTTTTATGTATTTATTATTATTATTATTATTATTATCCAATTTTAAGGTCACGGCCAAGGCAGACAGCAAATTGGTGTATGATACCCCCTTGTTTGTGGGACAAGGGATCCACCTCCGTGCAACGATTTGATTGCTAAGTTTACGAAGGCATACATATTCTACACCACTCTGGTTTTGAACTTGTGACCTCTTAGGAGGAAACACATGCTCTTATCCATTAGAAATAAATTATTTAAAGTAGACATGTCTTTATAAGTCTGGTAGTAATAAGTGATAAGGCTACATAATAAGGTGTTGCGTGTGATATATTATTAAAATCTATGCTTCCAAGAATGCTCATTGAAGTTCACGAGGCCAAGCCACATACATCATGTCATTGAAAGTCATGAGCCTAATCCATATACATCACATCATCAATTTGAAGGATATCGTACAATATGACAATGGAGTGAAAGGAATGCCTGTAATATTTCACAGTATTTGGTGTGCGATTGATAAGAACCATGAAAGCTTAATATAATATCTTTTCTCTCTACCACTTTCTTTTAATTTAACTCTTATTTTACCATTTGAACTGACAAAGTTTAACAAAGTATAAAATTTTCAAAGTTCCATTTATGAAATCCATGGCGCCATGGTGGTTTGTAATAGGGACCTCTACGATCCAGGTAAGGCACCTAGAGTGTGTATTATAGGACAAGAATTAAGTGTTCTCCCTCTCTTTGGCCTCCTATGGTCGGACCATATTGTATGGGCCTGCCATTTGCTCCTGCTTATTCTCCTGCTCCCTCTGTTGATGTTTTTGCTACATGATTGACATATAAAATAGATCATCCTCATACATAAAATACATTTTTTTATTAGAAAAATGTATTTATTAATATGGAAACATAACTTTCAATTTTAAAAAAATCAATAATGTGCCAAAAACACAATCATTCAATGGCTCCAGTGCATTGTAAAACACAACCACACTAGAATCGGTGCATACATATGTCTGACACACCCCTGTTGGTTCACAAATTTAAACTTTCATAGCAGTGTGTCACACTTGTGCACCGGCACACATGTATAACATATTTACATAGGCACATAACGTTCACGTTATCAAACTCACCAAGCTATAACTATATTTTTAAATATTATTTTTGTGGTGCATTTTGTAAATATGATCGCATTGGTGTGAGAGGAGCATATTAAGTGCATCACATTTGTGATGGTGATGAAGAGGCATTTGTTTGACTTTCAAATAGACTTGGTGATGCATTTTTGTTTCCTATTTAGATGATGTAAAATAAATATCTATTTTTATGTATTTATAACCAAATTATTTAAAGTAGACATGTCTTTATCGTTGTGAACATGTTCTAATATTAGTTATGAGAAATGTGAAAATATGAATTTTAGTGACTATCACATGATAAGTATGTGGAAAAAATAATATTTTGAGTTGTTCATTAAGAAATAATCAAATATATTATTTGGCATAAGTTTAAATTTAATATAGCATCATTTTTTGTATTATTTAACTCATATCTATTATTAAAAAGAGTTAAATTTAAACATAAAATAGAAAATAAAGAACCAAAATAGCACAAAAATGTTATATCTTTATTACTAGAAAATATTTCACTTGCCTCTTTAAGGGGGAACTTCAAATACAACAAATCCCCAACTACAAGTAACTTCACTAGCCTTATTTTACATTTCTTGATCCTCATATTTAGAGAGAGAAATTTCTACTTTAAATTGGTAAGATTTGTTATAAATATTAAATTTAAATTTCTTAAAAATATCATAAATTTAGTAATATATTATATATTATAAGATCAATAACTTTAAGTAAGATTAAATCTATGAGAAGATAGATTTTTTAAAGTTATAATTTATCTATAAGTTACCTCGGGCGCTCTACACCTCAGTAATGGGAGAGAGTTGTAACATAAAATACATTTAAAAATAGTAAAATAATAATTTAAATTACAAAATTAAAAATAATAATAACAAAAAAAATTAATGTAGGTCACAATTACAATACTTCAATTTACAACTTAATCGTATATAACTTTATATAGAGATATAAAGTAAGCAAAAGTAAAAATGAATAAATAAGCTTTTATTATGAGGAAGAAATATAATGAGTAAAAAAACATAATTTACTTTTTACTACAAGGAAGAAATCTAATTTTTTCACATGGCAAGGAATAGTATTATTATGTCACTGCTTACACAGTGACATCTACGATCGGTTCTAAGCTATTAGTTTGTCCGTACTAGTGCAAATTTTCAAATTTCCATAGTTAGCATTAGGCTTTTGGCTGAATTTTTTTCATGACGTTAGTGCATCGCTGCATCAGTGACTTCAGATTTCAAGGGTCGATGTCATGGTGCCCTGCATGGGAGATCAGATTTAACAGTGTGGGTACAGAGAAGGTTGGTCCTTCATTTAGCTGGGAGTTAACTTAGGCTACTTTGAGCTCTAGCGGTGTTAATTTTGTTTTAAGAGTGTTGGTGGAGAATTAATTATTATGGTTGATGGATCACCGAGAAACGAATTTAGCTATTCAATGTGGTTGTTTTAATTTTTTCTTGGTCACTGTTGTGGCACTTAGTGAGGCTTGATTTCCTGTTTCTATGCCTGTATTTTTTGTGCGACATTACTTCTTGTTGTAAGGTTTTCCTTGTTACTACGCGACTTTTTTTTGTTTTTGTTTGTTTGTTTCTGTTTTGTTTTGTTTTGTTTTTTTGCTTTTTTGTTTTTGTTTTTGTTTGTTTGTTTGTTTTGTTTTGTTTGTTTGTTTTGCTTGTTTTGTTTTTGTTGGTTTTGTTTTGTTTTGTTTTTATTTGTTTGTTTGTTTTTGCTTTTGCTTTTTCTTTGTTTTGTTTTGTTTTTTGTTTTGTTTTGTTTTGTTTTTGTTTTTGTTTTTGTTTTTTTGTTTTTTTTGTTTTTTTGTTTTTGTTTTTGTTTTAGTTTGTGCTTTTGCTTTTGTTTTTTTTGTTTTTGTTTTGTTTTTTTTCTTTTCTTTCGGTGGGTGCGAGTAGTAAGAATTTTGTGTGGAATGATGAAGTTGTTTGACAATGTGGCAGGACACAGGTTTTCCAACCTCCTTAATGACAATTTGACAAGTAAATGTATGAACATTATTTTATGGTTTAATGGTCATTGTGCATAATTTTGAGTTCTAATTATTCGTTGTTTTGCAGAAGTTACAGGTAAGGGTTTAGGATTTAGAGCATAATAGTTGTTTGGGTAAGTAGATTGCTGGATTCTAGTGGTGGAAACCTAGTAAGCTTTTTAGTTCTCTCTGTCAGCAAACTCTAGTTTAATGTATCATAAGTGTTGAATACATTCTGTCTCAAGTTTCGTTGGTTTATATGTAATGTTGTAGGAATAAACCAATATTGTCTAACCAAATCTAGGTCAGAGGTCAGCCCATCTTTGCATTTGCGAAAGTCTTGTGGGCAAGGTGCCAACCTCGATTCCATGATTTTTTGTAGTGGTTATGACCAAGATTTCCCAGAATTTACTCTAAAACTCGTGAAGTCAGGAGTATAGGGATCTTTGCATTTTCAGAAGGCTCGTGGGCAAGGTGGTGGCTTTGACTGCACATCATGTTGTTTTAGATAGTTGGGGGGTCGAATTTCTATTGACAAAAACATCTAGCTCGGGAAGAAGATAATTCTGACCTCAGTCATGTGCGACGCATTGCGATGTCCGAAGTTGATGCATGTTTTCATTTTAGGAGACTCGTGTATGCGAGTTTTTATATGCCTATTACATTCAATCAATTGTCATAGGGAACATAGTATTTATTAATTTATTTTTCAAAACACTAAATTTATTGTAATAAAAGTTATACTTTAAGTGATGAGAGACTACAGACTCAGATAGTTTCCAACTAGAGAAACAAAACATAAAAGAGTTAATGACAAAATTCAAGTTTCAACGATATTAGAGAAATTTTGAGACCAATGTTACTAGTATTCTGAGTTTCCAAGTGTGGGATGTTGTAATGTACATTCTTCCTAAATTTTATGCATAGAGGAAAATGTTTCAGCCATTTCTTTAAGACCACGTTTAAAAAAAATCAAATTTAGAATAGGGCTATCTGTCTCCATATCAGTTTTTTTGGTTTCTTTGGAGTCAGAGGAACCCTGTAGTTGAGGTCAAGACTGTCTTCATGGTTAGGAAGTCGACATCTCTTTAGAGAAGAATCGTAAGGAAAATCTTGAGCTCTAAGCCATCTTGGCAAAGGATGAGGTTCGAGCGGTCTTGAAGTTACAATTGACATTTAAGTTAGTTGTTTTTGGCTTTTGTAATTTATGAACCATATTCAAATTGTTTTATTCTTTAGATGAGGGATGATAGGTTTGTATATTTTAAGAATTTTAATCATAATTTTGTTTTAATTTGTACATAGATTTTGGATTTGTTAGCTTAAACTATTAAATAGAAAGAATAATAATCTTCCTATAAATTTGCTTTAAATAAATGTCTTATAAAAGTAATTTTTTGAATTTATTTATTTGTTGATAAAATAAGAAGGTATTTTAAATTACTTTTATTAAATAATATGTTTCTTTCCAAAGAAAAAATCAAACTTTCTATTAAGGCAATAAAAAGTTACATAGTATATGAACTTAAGCATTATGAATATTGTATTTTTATCATCTAAACGTAGAGTTTTCGTGAGCTACTAAGCATAAAAAGTACTTTCCCATCTAAATATTAACAAAAATGGTCACTCATTCCATTTCCCGGGCCTCCGCTATGAGGAAAACAACCCAAGCAGGATTATGATCAACAACATTCAAACAATATTCCAAAGTTTTGTCTTTGTTCAAATAAAAAAACATAAACCATTTTTAAAAAAGCATGAGTGTCCACCATAGTAATCCAAATACAAAAACACAGTTGAGTGCTAGGCAAAAAACAAAAAATTGTTGTAGAAATGACTCTGTAATTTCTTTAAGTCTCAAAAGGAGGAAGAGCCGACACACAGATCTCTTCGTTTTCTACTTCTTCTATGTGCCATCAGTCCAAAGCCTGTTGCACACCTTCCTTAGAAAGGTGTCCTACTGCATTGTTCTGTTCCCTGATAATGTGACATAAAATAATAGAATTAAAAAAAAGTTTGAGATTTATGGATTCTTCTAAAAATGGGGATAGAATATAGTTTTGACATCTGCTCTCTCCATTGAACCATTTGATGACATTCAGAGAATCACCAAAAATATGAACTGAAGTAATTCCCAGGTGTGTGAACCAGCATAGAAGGACTTTTAAAGTTTGAAGTTCAGCATAATTATTAGCTCCTTCGCCTAGCCCCACTGATACCTTTAGGCTTCTTTGTGCAGTCAAGTGAATCACCATGCCCACCCCACACCAATTCCTTTGATCAGATGTCCCATCGAAATAAGCCCAGGGAGTGTTTCCCGTTATTTTCTCCTCCCTTATCCTTCTAATGTTTGTTTTCTAGATTGGTTCAGGGATACTCTTATAAATGGAAACACATTCAATAGCAATGTTCTCAAAGGAAGGAGCTAGATCCTTGAAGATGCTTCGGTTCTGGGCCCACCAAGTACCCCCAAGATATTATAAGAGGTAAGTAACACATATTTTCCTCCTGAGAGTCCTTGTACCAATTTTTCCATACCTCCCTAAGGTCTCCACCATCCCATCTCTGAACTTTATTTTACAACCTCCTCGATTCTAGCCACACTGCTATGTTGAAAGGAAACTTAAGGAATAAGTGTTGTGTTGATTCATCATCTTTTTTGCACAAGGAACACAAACCCAGTCCCACCTTGGATCTCTTATGGAGATTATCCCATGTTGGAACTTTATTATGAAGGATGCACCAGAAAAACATTCTTGGTTTTTCTAGACATTTAAGTTTCCAAATATGTTTCACCCACCACTCCGGAGTCTCCCATCCTTTCTTAGACATAAGAAAGTTGTACCCATATTTTGGAGAATAATTCCTTGTTGAGGCATATAACCACCTCAACGTATTTGGTCTGTCTCTAAGTTGTACATTTGATCTTGAAAGTTCCCTAATGAAGTTCCACCACTCCTCCACCCATTTCTAATCAAGGTTTAGTTCTCCTTCAAACAACCATGCTTGGCCCCAAATCGTTGATTGACCAACTTTGTCAATCCATCACAAGTGATGAATCCCTCTTGTTTTCAATTGGTCAATGATGGCTGGGGATAGGGAAAAACCTTCATTGCATCCCACCCATGGATCCTTCGCTACTCTTACTTCCTCTCCATTTCCCACTTACCAAGAGAGTCCTTGCTCAATAATTTTGATTGAGTCCAAAGTTCTTTCCAAACTACTGATTCTTGTGCATTTTTTTTATATGGCTTCTTGATCCATTCATCTAGAGGGTTGGGGTCAATATACTCTATTTTTACTACCATTGTCCACAAATTTTCCTTCGTTAATAGCCTCCATCCCAGATTTCTTGCTAAAGATGGTCTGAAGGCTATGATATCTTTGATAGCCCACCCTCCCCACTCCTTTGGCCTTTCCACCTTGTCCCCTGCCACTCAGGGGAGTACCGAGACCTCTTTTGAACCAGCCCATAGCAATCTGCTGCATAATTTCCTTACTCTTTCCAAAATTCCTTTTGGTACCCAGGTAAATGCCACCTAATATACCGATATTTCCATTACTACATATTTTATTAGGACTAGTCTGCCTGCTCTAGGTAACCATTTGAAGCTCTAATGTTTTATCCTATTTTCAATTTTATCCACCAGCCAATATCCGTCCTAGTTCTATATGAGTTAGGCTTCAAATGGAACCCTATGTATTTGAAACTATCATCCAACTTATTTTCCTAAAATGGGAGATCCTTTACAATATTCCTAGTTTCCATCTTTATGAAGCCTTCCAAGATAAGTGATGATATTTATTTATTAATTCACATTCTCATAGCTTTGAGAAACAACTCTAGAATATGTTTTAAATGCTTTGTTTCATTCCTGCTACCATTACTAAAGAGAAAAATGTCATCCACAAACAACAAGAGGGTTATATATAAATTCACAACCACTTATACTCCTTTTATGTCTCCTCTTTTCTTAGATTCTAGTATCAATTGACTGGGACCTTCTGTAGCTAGAAGAAAGAGAAGGGGAGAGAGAGTGCATCCTTGTTGCAGTCCTCTTTGACTCTGGAAGAAATGTGTAGCCGTCCCATTGATCAAGATAGAAAAACTAATATTATTCAAACATCCCATGACCCAATTTATAAATCCAATGTTGAAGCCCAAATGAGTCAAGAACATTCATATGTACAATAGATGATGCGATCGTATGCTTTAAATATGTCTATTTTCACTATAGCACCTTTTCTTCTAATTTATTTGTTTATTTATTTATTTTTTATGCTGTGAATGGTGTTATCACGCAAGTTTCCCCATAAGTTATAAGAAAAGGGAAAGGAGGCCGAGGTAACCGCAAACCAATCTTTTAGACACAAATTATAGTCAATATGTATCCAGAGAGGGATCTCTCTTTATGATTTAGCTTTGTTTTGAAAAATATTAGGCTAGTTATGAGGTTTAGGAGTTTTGTCTGAGTTTGGGTGGTGAGATTCAATAGCAGAGGGGCAAGACTGAGTAGATTAGGCCATTGGGCTAATGGAATGAAGGAAAATGGCTTCACTAGATTAGGTTTCTTAACCAAAGATGGTTTTACAGAGCAAGATGGTCCAGCAAGAAACAAACAAAGATTTGGAATAAATGGAGTGGTTTCAAAAGGGGTGAAGAGCAGTTAAGAATCATTCAACCTATTTGAAAAAAAAGAGCTTGAATTGATTACTAATAAAGAGTAGTTAAGTATTCTTTAATTAATAATCAAAGTGCAAGAACTAGAAAACAGGAGCAATTAAGGTTTCGTTGTTTATTCTAATTCAGAGGAAAACATGGAGAATAATAACGTTTGGAGACAGAGTGCAATCAAGCATATTCCGAATTACTCCTTTTTGTTTATCATTCAAATATGAACAGAGATTATATAAGAAACAAGGAAAACTTTAAAACACAAGGTATAGATTACTTACTGATCCAGTGTTTGATTCAAGAAATCTGTGGAAATCCCTTTGCCTCAATTCTTTATTCAACAAGCCATAGGAAAATTTGATCCAATTAGCACTTTATTCCAAAAAAACCAATATTACAACAATGTATATGAATCCACCCTCAATAATCCAATTTAGGGGGTATTTATACAAAATATTTTACAAAAAATATCTCATAACAGAGTGAGATATATTCTAGTGATGACTAATCATTTTTTACAAGAAAATAGAGACAACTAGTCTCGAAGATAGGAGAAAGGTAAACTGATGTTTTGTTGTTCCTATTTGTGCTGAGTATGCTAGAGGTAGGCCCCAAAATTTGGCTTGTTGCTATCTTCTATAGTAACTCTGTGTTGGATGCCTTGTTTTGACTGATAATCTTTTCCTTTCCTAATACACTTTGACCTCTTTTGATCCCTGTTCACCTTTGTTCATCTTACTGTGGTAATAGCCCAAAATTTACATATACCCAAGATAAATTTACAAAATCTCTAACATGTCTTCCCACCATTTTTTCTCTAGCAATTTGTGCTTCTGAAGTTTCCTCGGAGTCCAATTAGTCTCTGTATATCTGAAAAAGTTAGGTTGGATTGTGAACAAGTGTTTTACCTCATGCCCAATATAGAATAAGTTCTCTAAGTTGTCATAGAGAACTCGGCCTGTGGGGAGTGCTTTTATTCCTGTTGCACTTGTTGATGAGCTTGCTTGATTGCCAACATACTTATTCAACTTGTCTACATAATCAATATGCTTCATTAATCTGTCATGAATGACAAAAGGACTTGGTAGCCCTTTATTCTGCAAAATTTTGAACTTCTCCATAAAAGAATTAATTTCCACCTGCATATCTTGGCATCTTCTCTCTAAGTTCTGCATCAAAGTTCTCTTGGTTAGAACCCTTTTGATTTCCAAAATGGTGTATGTCCTGTCTAAGATGGCAAGTTCTTCCAGTTGTTCTTTATTTCTGTTATTCAAAAAATGTATAAGCCTATTGGCTTCATCTGGCATTTTACCTAATTGTGCTTTCATCTGTTGAATTTCCCCCTGTGTTGCTTTCACTAAATCAATTTATTCATAGATCACTTGAATAGATGGCCACACATCATTATAGATTGAATGATGTTGGCCCAAAGGATTTTCTTGATCTCTGCTAGGGGTTTTTCGAAAGTGAGATCTTTTTCAGTTGTTTTTACTTTATTTTCTAAAGCTTTGATCTCCCTTGTTTTTTCCACAACATTTATCTTAGATATATTAAAATCTATTTCCATTTTAGCCAACTGTTCTTTTACTTGTTAATTCTGACACCTGTAGCCTCAAGTCTTCCATTGCCTTGATCAGCTCTTCTGTACTCAAATTGGTGCTGCTATCTGGTGTTGTTCCTGCTGCAACTGTGCCTGTGATCACCTCTGTTGTGGCTCTTGGGACATTTGGAGCTAAGACTGTCCAAAATGTAGATGGGACTGTTGTTGAGACTATGGGAATTACTTCAGGAGGCTGAGAGGTCGACTCTCCCTGCTTGTCCTTTAGTGCGTTTTCTAAAGCCTGCTCTATGTCATTCAATATTTCAATTAGTTTCAAGAGTAGGTCCATCATCACTTCTTCATATTTCTGTTTAATAACCTCAGGAGTCTGTGGGTGCCTTGATGGAGGCAGCTTTAGCTGTTTCCTTAGGGCAGCAATGTCTTCTTCTTTCTTCTTCATTAGTGCTTCTATGCCTTTAGCATCTTTGGGATCATGTCCCAAACTGATGATAATTTCTTCTAATGATTTTATTTTTTTATCCTTGGCTAGAGAAGAGGTTTTCACCAAGTGTAGTTGAGGAGATGTGTTTTCCAAGGAATCTTGCAGCTTGTGGGCCATCATTGCTTTGCTAGCCAATGTGGAATAGACCATTTCCCCAGTCTACTTGTGAAGTTCAATCTGGTCCATAGAATGAATATTTTTAGCAAAGACCTCCAAATTTGTTCTGATGTAATCTACTGCTGATTGAGGTTGTTGCACATTTGGCTTGAAGTAACTCATTATCATCTCTCCCTCTTTAATGTCATAGGCTGACATTAACCTTTGCTGATTTGTGGGGAGCATTTTTAAATATTGATTGTACATTTGAATCCTTACTGGGTCATTCTTGGCCTTTATTTCAGTGAATTTTTTCTTAATATCTGAGGCCTGTTTGCTTTGTGGCTTGAGGGATGACACTTCTGCACTATGTTGTCTTTCTAGCTCTTGCATATATGAGCTAGTGGATGTTCCTTCCAATGTTTGTTGGCTAGCTCTTTCTTCTCTCTTGATGTCTACAATTTCTTCAATTGTTTCCTCTTTTGACAAACGGTTCAGTCTTTGCCTCTTTGCTCCAGGCTGTCCTGTAGGTCCACTGGCAGGGGTAGTAGTTTTTCTGTCCCTCTTTTTATTTCTTTCCTCATTTAGAGGAGTTTGCAAAGCTGGACTTTCTATTACATTAGTTTGGGTTGGAGGAGTTGTCACTTGACCCTGTTCTTTGGAAATTCTAGGTTGATCTGTCATTATAGGCTATTCGGTGGTCTCTATTTCCTTGCCTTTGGATGTTCCTATGGCTGGTATGTTGGCTTCCTGCGGGGCCTGTTGAGAAGTTCCAGTAGTGGATGTGCCAATTGCTAATTTTTTAGATAATTTGAATGGTACCTGCCAAAAAAAATCCAAGTCAAGGGTTTTCTCAAGACCTCTCATAGCATTTTCGATATTGACCTGCTCACTAACCTCTTCAACTAGGGTTCCCTCTATCCATTCATCCAGGTTTGCAAACTACTCAATTTCTGGGTTCCTATGATGAATATAAGGGGATAATATATTCTTTGTCCTTTTGTCACATATAAAACTATTGGGGTCATATGATACCCACCTAAAACTCTTTCATAGTCTAAGGTGATCTTCTAAAATTATTTCAGCTTCTTTCCATGCATCCCTGTTATTGATGACAAAAGGGCCTAACTGGTTTTTTATTCTTAACTGATATTTTTTCTTGGCACCACAAAAATGGACTAAATCTACATTTATGATTTGCCTGAAATACTCCAAGGAAAACAATCTCATGGGAACATACTTGGGTAACTTAAAAGGAAAAAGTTCATACCCATACATCCTGATTTATGTGTGATTTTTGTATAGGTACCAATCACCTATCCAGTATTGCTTTGAGAGCTGGAGAATTTTCTTCATGTCACCATTGGTCCTAGGAGGGGAAACTCCTATCAACAGAGAGGTTTCTGGATGTACAAATAAGTCAATGAACTCATTATAAGTGTAAGGGGACTCAATGGTATTGTAAAACATTGAACTCCAAAAGATTACAGATCTAGGATTTCCTCTGGTGTCCAGTTTCTTGATAGGGAATGGAAATTTATCTGACTGATAGTATAACATGAGGTGGTATATGAAAGAGGTATATTTGAAAACTCCTTCCCTTTCCAAATTCAAGAACTGGTCATGGATTCTGATGGCTATATAAGAAGCATAGTCATATCTGACAGCAGGGGGTTGTCTTGGAGTGAAGATTGATAGTAACACTAGGGTAATATCATCAACATATTTACTGGAGTTAAATCCCATGATCAGGGATATCATATCAACAATGAGTCTTCCAGTTTCAATGAAGAAAGTTTATAGATAAGGAGGTGGACCTTTGGGCTGATAGTTTGGTAACATGAAGGTTTCAGCAATGCGGTTTATTTTTGATTGAGATATTGAGGGGATTTTTCAAGTAAATATGTCATGGAAAGAGGGGTGAGGGGCTGACTGGAATGGAATTGTATCATTTCATTGATGGACTGAGCAGTTATATGAAAGAGGACAGTTTGAAATGGGGACATAATAGCTCTCTGGTTGGGATCATAATTAGCACAACGTTGATGAATTTTTTCTGGGAAAACATGGACTGAGGGGAGGAGGAGTCGTCATTAAGCTCTTTTCTAACTCTTGAAATATGAAAAGATTTTCAATTACTTGTCTTTTCAAACTCATTAAATTAAATGAATTGGCATCATCTCAATATACGTTTACCCCCTTTTTGGGCTGAGATTGACTATTTACGAAAAAGGTACACCCTTGTCAATATGGTTAAGAGGTTCTCTCGAATATTGTTTTCTACCTTTTCAGGTTCGAGAGACAAATTATCAAAAGGGACATGATGGAGTTTTATTTTTCATCTCTTTTTCAAACTCTCTAAATATGAAAAAGATATCGAGTTATTCTTCCATCGAACTCGTAAAAAAAAATAAACAATGAAAGACTTGTCACCATGATGAGACTGAGTTTCTCCTTCTTAGGACTTGTAAAACTTACTAGAATGGATTCATTCGAAGAATGAAATTATACGACAAGCATATGTTATCCCCTTCAATCTTGTGATTAAAAATAATTGGGGTACATGCTAGAAATAGTGGGGAAAATGAATGTAAAACATCTCTTGTATAGGTAGCATGTCACTCTTGAACATGACACTCATCTGTTTCTCGTGTTAGGTTTGGGATATCCTCACTTAGTCACATGTCCTTCTGGGTTTGGGTGATCCATTTTGCCTCTCATCTGACTATTCCATTTCATTATCATGACCATTAGTACTATGTTGAGTCAAATGTTGTCACACTCTAGAGTTGTGTGACCGATATGTTCAAGAGAAGTCTTATCTACAGTTTATTACCTATACATTGTCTGACCCTTTGATACAGTCTTGGATCATAATCATTAATTCCACTTTATTCCTTGTTTTGTGTCGATAATGGGGGAATCATTATGTCCCTCCTTTGACGGGTCACATCCTGTAAAATTCAGCTCATTATCCAGGAAGATGAATTAGAAACTCCCTTTCAGTACCTTAGGGCTTGCATACCTTAATGGAAAGTTCTTCACATTCAAAGATAGGTTTTCATCATTTGCCTTTGATTGGATGATTCCATGAGTGTTCAACTTTGACTTCATTTTCACATTCACAGATTGTACTGTCGTACCTTGAGAGCCATTGTCATTATTGGTGGTTCCTCTCGTGCCTGTTAATGGTTCACATCACTAGCGAGTAATCAGGTGGTTTTCTAGCATGTTCGACTTCGAAATATTCATTTGCATCTTAGAATTCATACTTTGATCGGGTTAGGGATGGAGCACAAGACCCTGAGTTTTTTTTTATCTGACTCAAGCTGCGTGGAGTTATGTATTGTTCATGATTGTACACATGTTTCTTCTATATAGATGGTTGTGACCATACCGTGGGACTTTATGTTTTGATGATGATCCTTCTATATCGGGTGGTTTCTTCCATACCTTTCATCTTAGACTTGCAGATGGTCCTTTTCATTCAGATGGCTCCACCGATGCCATGGATATTTTCACATATTCCCTTCTATCTAGATAGCTATGTCCATATCTTGGATTCATGTTTTGATATCAGATATGTATATGTGTCCTTGATTTTGAGGTCTCCTCATAGTGTTTTTTCTTTTCCTTGCAAAAGCTCATAAAGCACCTCAACCATTACTCATTTTTCTACCTTCATGCTTTAGGGGGCATCTGTTACATAATATTTTGTCTCGCCTCATGCACTTCCCTGTGTCATACCCCTAAGTGCTCAAAACTTGGCAATCATGCAGTGTACCCATCCTAATATGCAGTTCAGATCCTCCCTGAAACACTGATGGAAGCATGCGTTGAGCCTTCCCTGAAGAAGTAAGCTCTAAAACCCTAATTTCAGGACCAATGTGACCCTGACACTAGCAACTAGTGCTGATGGCGAGTTGCACTATAATGGCCTCGCACTACCAGTGCACTTTTTACTTGGATACTCACGTTGATCCCTAAAAGCAAAGTTTTCCCAAAGAGGACAATAAACTTCGTTATCTAGAGGCTTCTAGAACGATGAGCTAGGGGTTGTTCAGTGCGGATGTGGTTGAATTCTCCCAATATTTCCCTTTGATCTTATACCTATAAGCTACCTCCTTGATATTAGGGCCTTCCCCTATCTTTGGAGGGATCCTACCTCCCTATCCCTACCTATATATTCATCCTCTCCCATTCCCAAATGGTTGGTCTCTGATTATTTGCACCCTCATGATGTGATAGTGCCTACATGCTACTCATTTAGCTTGGAGAAGGAGTGCTTGGAGAGCTTGAGCTTGGACTTGGACATTCACTCAAGGAGGGCTTATTGACATCAAGGATTGGTTGTATTCTTTCTCCTTTATTTCATTAATATATACAACATATGGTTCACTTTCCATAATTTTTTGTGTTAATGCATCATTTGTCTTAATGCTCCTGGAGCTATTAAGTGGATTTCTTTCAATTATGCTTGCTGCACTTTTATGCTTTCTTGTGTCTTTGATCTCTTGTGCAGTTATTAAAATGTTGTGAGTGGTAGAGCTAAGCCTAAGGAGCAAGCAATTCAAGGTCTTCAACAAAGGAGTGTTTTATAGCATCAGAACGAGGTATCCCATCTTCCTCTTCTCTAATTTCGATTGTAATTTAGGAAAGTGCCTTATAGATTGTCATGTAGTTTGCTAGTCCCACTCATTGGGCTATAGAGATCGTCTCTGTCTGCAGAGAGAATCTTCTTAGACAACAACTTCTTACGAGTTTCTCCAACTTTTCCCACTTCAGGTCTGATGATTCTTTATCTCTACCAAAGAACGATGCCTCCTCTTTCCATATTTTGGGTTTAGTAGTTTCTTGCTTTACCCTTGAATTGCCAAACGAGGCCATATTAGCTTCCACTTCAAGAGAATCGGTCTTAAGCTGGTCTAGAGTGAGATAATTTCTTTCTATCAAGGAAAAACCAACGTCATACTCAAAATATCCCAGGAAAACGATACGGGTTGTAGTTGGAGGAGGTTTTATGTCATAAGGCATGTTATTATACTGCTTATTGAATCCTTTGATAAATGTTGAGGTATCCTCCTTAGGATTTTTTCTTAGGGCATTAAACTCAGTGAGGAGGTACTCATGAACCCTCTTTTCTCCCCATTTCTGGGTGAAAGAATTTTCCATATCTTCCTAGGTAGTGATGGAGGCATTGGGTAGATCATTGAAACATTTTCTAGTTTCTCCCTCAAGACTTTGTATAAAAAGTCTCATGACTACATCCACTTGATCCAAATCTAGGATGCGAGCAAAAGAACTAAAGGCTTCAATGTGACTCTTTGTCATGTTATCATCTTCCCCATTGAACCTAGGTAGCTTCTTTAGGTGGTTCTAGGGCATTGAACTTAGAGGCTAAGGTAAATTAAGAGGTGCATACTTATTTAGAAAAATGCCCAGGAGAGCCATTTGGATTGGTGGAGGAGGGTTGAATTTTTCTTGAGGAACTGAGGTCAAGACCATAGTGGTTGGAGGAGAAGAAGGGTATGTCAGGGCCTTAGGAGTAAGTCTTGAGTAGTGAGCAATAGTGGGCTAAGAATTGGAGGCAGAGGTGCCAAAGGTTGATGAAATGGTAGTATAAGCAGGGGGAGTTTTCTCTTTCCTGACTTTCTTAGAAATTAACTTTTCTAGATCAGATAGAAATAGGGATTTCTTTTGGGATGTATCTGAGCAAGTATGAGGCCTTTTAAAATCCAGGGCTATGAAATATAATGAAGGGGTTGTGGAGCCACCAAGGTGATATGAATGAAATAATAATAGACTTCACTCAACTACATGAAGGGTGTTCAATTTGTTGTATCCCGGCAGAAACATCCTTCAATAAGCTCCCCAGAAACGGAACCAAAAGATGTTGTCTCTCACAAAGAGCCTTGGATTGCTTATAAGACTAGTGCCTGGGCACATCTAAATTCTATGTATCTCATATGAACCTCAAGAAACTGAAGTCATCATATGCATCTTCTACACATAGTAATTACAAATATACAAATATACACATAAGAACATGGTTTGGTTCCTTCATCCAAGGATATAAGCCATGTATTTCTGGTATCCTTTCACATATACAACTTACAAGAATAAGGAAAAAAAGTGGATGCCGAGTAGTTAAGGACTTACCGTTTGATTAGATTTTGCAAAATAATGAAAGAAGAGAAAGAGAATAATAACTCATCATGTAGAGCTTGAAACATCAAGAGTTTTATACTTATCTGAGCTAAAGATAGACAGGTGGATGTAATAAGAGTGAATGCTATGATTTCAGGAAGCACATATTTAAGTATATAATCTCATATTTGCATACAATAATATGTATTAAATAGTTAACACCAATGAATTTGTAAGAATATAAGAGATATTTATGGCACCTACAATTACTTGAAATCATAGAGGAAGTGTGAACATAATGGTAGTTTAACAAAGAAACAACATACTATAATACTCAAATAGGTGGGCAATTTTAATTTTTCCCTTAGCCCCTATGATTTCAGCCCCTTTTGTAACTTTCTGTATATGACCAAGAGTTGGAACCAAGGGCTTAGTCCTCTGAGAGCTAAGGCTCTCAATAGATGCACATGGGCCTTATTCATTTGTTATCGCAATCGCGACCACGAAGAGGGAGATCTCTTTACCTTTTTCCTTAGCGCGGTCCAATAGTCCAAACACGAGATATTTATGGAATATAGCCTATCTAACATTGCATCTAAGGGGGCCTTTCTCTTATCGCAATTGCAGAGGGGAAGGAGGTTCAGTGGAAGAGAAAGATTTACCTTGTGTGCTCACCGATCACTGATTGCAATGGGTGATGTCATTGCTGATGTCATCACTGCCACATGTCACCCTATGAGTGGTGCCATGTGGCACCCAAAAAAAACCCCATTGGACCTCTCAAAATAGCCCATTGGACCCCTAACAATGCCAAAAACGGGTGACATGTGTCCACCACAAAGTTACCATTCGTACTTGCCACATCATCGCTGACGTAAGCTGCCATGTCAGCTTAGTGACCAATCAGAGGA
Source organism: Pinus taeda (assembly GCA_000404065.3). NCBI lineage: Eukaryota > Viridiplantae > Streptophyta > Pinopsida > Pinales > Pinaceae > Pinus > Pinus taeda. The sequence goes on from APFE030306263.1 coordinate 35,430, forward strand.
TGCCACGTGGCCCCTTGGGGGAGAGAGAAAGAGGCATGTTGAGCCCTATTTTTTCATTCTTCCCTTTGTATTTAGTTTTTTTGGCCCCCTGGCGATGCACCACTTTATCACAATATTGGCGGTTTGCAGGTATTTTTAAGTTGAAACCCCCTTTATCTGCCGATCACCAATCGCCAATGCGACATGGAGGAGAGGGAAAGGGGGCTGCCCGCCTTGATTTTTTTTATCATTTCATTTGTTAACTTTTTCAGCCATTCCCTGAAACTTTAACACTACATCAATATATCGCCCCCCTACGTAGTTTTGGGACTTAAAACCTCGCTGATCTTCGATGAATACTGAGCTCTGATCCACCGACTGCCGATATGCAATATCAACAATCAGCGGATCACTATATCTACTTCCACCAATTCTCCTTACCCGCTAGCAAGCCTGATTTGTGATTGCAATCGACCTCAGACCTCCGATTGTGATTTTTCTTCTACACTTAGTCAATTTTCTCTATCAGCTAGGCTTTTCCAAGGTAATATTCAAAATGATTTATCTTCTACTCCAGGAGTCCATTTTTGGACTTCCATATACCATTAGAAAGCTTGTTTTGAGCACTTGGAAATGTAGAGGGTCTAGTTAAGCTCTGATGGCTTCTTTGGCTTGAAAAATGGCTTTAACTTCAATGCTCTTAGGAAACCTTTACCAATTGAAACCGAGAATGTACTGAGTGACAACATGGGCTCCAACTGGGGACAGTGCCTTGCTGGCCTTTCCTTCAATTGGGCATGGAGTTATTCTTAAACAAAATATAATTATGTGAAATAGGAATTTTATGAGAATAAACTGAAAAATTCAAATAACAATTTTAACACACACACTAGATATTTACAATGAGGAAGAGAAAGATATCCCTAATTTAGAAAATAAAATTTTAGGAACTGATCATTTACAGGAAGTTCGAGGAGTTCACCATCCAAGTTTTCAAGCATGTAAGTGGTATTTCCCCTTTCTTCTACAATCCTGAAGGGTCTGAACTATAGTGGATCAAAATTCCCATGTTTGCCTTTGTCTTCTCGTCTAACATCCCACCTGAGAACTCAATCTCCCTCATGAAGAGGTTTGTCCTTAGCCTTCTTGTCAAACATATATTTCATCCTTTGTTGGGAGTTTAATAGTTTGGTCTCCACCCGCTCTCTGTTCTTGTGAAGCTCCACTAGCTTATTTATTCTTCTAGTCAAGGCGCTAGGCTCTTCCTCAGCTTCTTGTAGCAACATAGCTACTAGCATTGCTAATTGGATAGGGAAGACAACAACCTTGCCATATACTAGCACAAAAGGAGATTTTCTATTGGATTTTTTGTGTGTTACATGGTTAGCCCACAGATCAAACATTAGTTGAGAGTCCCAATTCCTTTGATTTTTAGTGATGTTCTTCTTTATAACTCTCACCACAATTTTATTAGAAGACTCAACCAAGTCATTCCCTTGAGGGTAGTATGTAGTGGAGTGTCCAACAATGATGTCGAATTTGTGGAAGAAGTTTGTGAACTTGGAAGACTTGAAGACATGTGCATTATCGGTGATGATTTTAAAATGACACCCAAAGTCGGACAATATGTTCTCTTCCATGACTTTTATCACCATTGAATCAGTAGCATTCCTAGCTGGGATAGCCTCTAAACCACTTCGTGACATAGTCAATGGTTGTTAAAATCCATTTGTGTTGGCTGCTAGAAGGTGGGTTGATTTCTCTGATAAATTCCAATCCCCACTATCTAAAGGGCTCCTCTACATGCATAGGTATCAGGGGGAGAGGAGAAAACTTCCATCTTTCAGCAAAAAGATGGCATTTTTGGCATGACTTGACCTTTGAATAAACATCTCCAAATAGCATGGGCCAGTAAAATCCTGCCTTGAAAATTTTGTGTGTTATTGCCTTCCAACTGTAGTTTCCTTCATAAAATCCCCCATGGAAATCCTCAATCACTTCATGGGTTTCTCCCTCAAAAAAACACAATATTAATACCCCCACCAGGTCCTTCCAGTAGAGCAGTCCATTAGATATAATTTATTTATGTGCCTCCAATCTCGGACTCCATTGTTTTGATCTATCCAGTCCCAATGGGCATATTAGAAACAAGATTTAATGAACAATGTTCTTATGCCTCGGCAATCCCTCATACTTGGCATAGATATTATGTTCAACCATTTTAATTCTACTCTATTCATCCTTTGGATTGTCGTCCTATGTGATCAAGCTTATCCCTAGATCTTAGTAGTTGGATTCATACAAAAGCTTGGCCAAACCCCGATCTTTGATGAGCTTGGTAGGCTTTATTTCTAGCTCATATTCTTGTATTTTAGAAATCCATCTACCCCTCTTTCCTTTGCTATCTCCCTACACCAAAATGTCTTTGACTGTTGTCGTTGGGACAAACACTGTGATTTTGGATTGTAGTACATACATACAGAATGACTTCAGTGCCTTTACTAGTGCATAAGCCTGTTTCTCCAATATATGATACTTCAGCTCAGCGTCCTTTATGATTTGGCCGAAAAGGGCAATGGGCTTCTCATAACCTTCTTTATTTTTCTGTAATAGTGAAACAATAATGGTATGTGGAGAGACGAAAGAAAATATGTAGAAAGGCACTGAATAATCAGGGCTGACTAGAACTAGGGCCTCAACCAAATCTTATTTGATCCTTGTGAAATAATCATGGGGGAAAGAGCTCCACTTAACATCGATCTCCTTCTTGAGCATATCTATGATACCTTTAACTATCTCAACATAGTTGGATATGAATCACCTTAAGAAATTTATCCTCCCCAAAAAGGCTTGGAATTCTTTCTTATTCCTAGTAGGGGAATAAGACTGATGGCTATGACTCATACAAGATCAATCTATACTCCTTCCTGTACTACTATGCATTCAAGAAGCTTCCCCTCACTCAGGGAAAACTGAGATTTCTTCATATTCAAAGAGAGGTTATACCTTCTACACTTATTGAAAGTGTATTTTAAATGGAGGATATGCTCTTAATTAGTCTTAGAATAGATTGTGATGTCGTCTAAGTAGACTACCACAAATTTCTCTTACTTTCCCATGAAATCTATGTCCATTGCTCTCTGAAATGTGGCCCCTACATTTATCAACCTAGACAACATGCATGTGTACATGAAGGTTCCGCACGGGCTGGTGAAAGAAGTATTTCTTTGGTCTTCGGGGTGGACCAACACTTGGTTATATCCTGAGAATCAATCCATCATGGACATTCTGGTTCACCTACTACCTTTTGTAATATATTATCCATCTTAGGCAGAGGGTAGTTATCTTTTAGAGACACAATGTTTAAATTCTCAAAGTCCGCGTATAGCCTTATCTCTCCTCTCTTTTTACGGATAGGGTCCAAATTAGCTACTCACTCAAAGTATCTTAGAGGGACTATTATCTTGGCCTGCATTAGCTTCCGTAACTCCTTTTGAAAGGAGGGGACTAAGAGTGGGTTTATTTTTCTGAGAATAAATTTTCATGGCTTTATCCCACCCTTCAAAGGATATTTATGTTGAATAATATTTGTACCAAGTGATTTCAAATCATTATAAGATCAATAAAATATATCTTTATAAGTTATGAATAAATCTAAATACCTCTGTCTATATTGCAAGGGGATTTATTTGGACAACTTGATCATTTGGGGTTCCTCCTTTGATCCGATGTTGCAATCCTCTACTTGCTCATCCTTCTCTGGAGCCATTTGTTTAGATGCTATGTCATCTTTATTTAAAATTCTTTCAAGTGGAACAAGTCCACAAGGGATGGTGTTCCCTTTTAGTTGCAAAGTATTTTTCCCAGCCAATGTGTCTTTCCATAGGGTGGCTTCTTGTTCTACTTCTTCGTATTCTTGACCCATGGTGGAGTGAGAAAACTCCCCAATGAGTTCTATGAATCTTTTTACCTGCTCATCATCTTCGGCTGTCTGTGAATGTTTGACATTATCAGGTATTGAAGGCCTGTGTCTGACTTTTATCTCATATCTAAGGATTTGATTATGTGGGGGGTTGAAAGTTCTTGAAGCTACCGCAAGAGAGAAAACCATCATGTGTTATGCCCTGGGCAGAAACTGGATGTTAAATGCCAAGAATAAATTACTGATTAAGTCCCACACTTCATTTTGGAACGTCCTCAGCCTAGGGTGTTTGACCTGGCATTAATTTCTAATCTGCCTTACGACCAGTTCAGAATCTCCATAGACTGCTAGGAATTTGATATTCATCATTTTGTTGTTTCTAATCCTAGGAGAAATGCCTCATACTCAGCTACATTGTTGGTCACCTCAAATTCAAGCTTGAATGAGAGGTGTATCATGCTGCCTTCCTGGGATATCAACAACATTCTAGCTCCATTACACTCTTTTGAGTTTGCTCCATTGAAATACAATTTCCATACTTCATTTTCATTTCAGTGTTGGTATTTCAACTGCCTTGCTAGGTGCACTGATGCTTCTTCTAAGAGGTTATCATCTTATTCTAATAATATGTAGGAGATTTCATTGTCTTTCCCATGTAATAGGGAGTTTCATGTGCCTTTAGATGGGGTCACGATTTTCACAAACTGAGATTCTCTGTCCAATCTTCTTTGTTCACCTCCAAAATAGGGAATGGTGGCATAAGTTAGATCTAGCTTGATAGAGCCACCCACCTTTGAACCACAATATTTGGATAAGAGCATTCCAAAATGATGAGGTATATCAACCACTACTATAACCATTACAACACTTTTCACCGGTATCTGAGTTAAATTACCACTAGATCCTTTATCATGCCTAAGCACTTGACTCTCTTGGAGTCAAAGGAGTACAAGTCTTTGTATGGCCTAGTGATATCCAAACCCAGTTATTCCATTACTAATAATGGCATGAGGTTGTGGGAAGCTCCAGAATCCAGCATGAAATTATTTAGAAAAAGGCCATGGATCACAAAAGTCACATAAAAATGCACGGTAGAAGGATCCAAATCTTCCACATGTGCCCCAAAAATTACCATTGGCCTTTCCTCCTGGAGGTTTAAACTATCCTGCACTAGTGCTGAGATAGAGAGATACATAAATTGAGAGACCTGAGATTTATAGATAGGCTTATTTAGAAGATCAGCTAGGGGAAAAATATTTTTTACCCTCTCAAGATGCTTCTAGAGATTGAATGCAAGTTGGACCTTTTTTATACCTCCTGGCTTTGTTCCTTCTTCCTTACCACTAGAATTTTTCGGAAGAATAGGTGTCTCTTTTTCTGTGTCCCTATGAACTAGTTCTTTCCTCATTAGAGGAGACTTTTATCTTGGAAGGCTCAAGATTCAACTTGCCCTTCCTTTATTCAATATTGGGGAAACAACTTGTGGAGCAACTTCCCTTTGTTGTTCCGGTTCTCTAGTCCTCTTCTTTGAAGATCTTAGATCATACTTACGTTATGATTATGCTTACATGAACTCTGCAAAATGTTTGCATAATAATCCATATCTTCCTCTTCTGATGTTCCTTCTCTATCATGGATGGTCTCCTAGCGAGCCATATTCTCATATTCTTCTTCGAGAAAAGTAGAATACATATTTCCCTGCATCTCTTGCGTAGCTGATGATTTTTCATTGGGGCCATCTTCCAAGCATAAAGGATCAGGGATTCGATTAATTTTTTCCTTTCTTTCCTTTAAAAGTAGCTGTAGTTGAGGCCTTCTATATTGAGGGTTATAGCCCCGATTGTTGACTTGAGTGTTATGTCTAGAAAGGTTCTTGTTCTCAATTTCAAGCTTTCCAACCTTTTGTGTTAAACTCCTGATGAGTTTCTCCAGATCTTCGCACTTTGAGCTTGATGATTATTTATCTTAACTACTGGAGGATTCCTCCTCTTTCCATCTTTTTGGTTCAGTAGTTTCATGCTTTACCCTTGACTTGCCTACCAAGACAATATTAGCTTCCACTTCAAGAGCATCAATCTGAAGTTGGTCTAGAGTGAGAGACTTTCTTTCTCTCAGGGAAAAACCAATGTTGGACTCAAAAACTCCCAGGGAAACCACATGAGCCACAATTGGAGGAGATTTTATATCAGAAGGAAGGTTATTATACTGCTTATTGAATATTTTGATAATTTATGAAGTATCCTCCTTTGGAGTTTTTCTTAAGGCATTAAACTCAGTGAGGAGGTACTCATGATCCCTCTTTTCTCCCCATTTATGGGTGAAAGTGTTTTCCAGCTCTTCCTGGGTAGTGATGGAGGCAATGGGTAGATCTTTGAACCATTTTCTAGCTTCTCGCTCAAGACTTCGTACAAAAAGTCTCATGACCACATCTAGCTGATCCACATCTAGGATGTGAGAAAAAAACTGAAGGCTTCAATGTGACTCTTTGTCATGTTATCATGTTCCCCATTGAACCTAAGCAACTTCTTTAGGTGGCTCTAGGGCATTACATTTAGAGGCTAAGGTAAATTAAGAGGTGCATACTTATTTAGCAAAAAGCCCTGGAGAGCCATCTGGATTGGTCGAGGGGGATTAAAATTTTCTTGAAGAACTAGGATTAAGACCATAATGGTTGGAGGAGAAGAAGGGTATGTTAGGGCATTAGGAGTAAGTCATGAGTAGTGAGCAATAGTGGGCTGAGAATTGGAGGTGGAGGTGGCAAAGTCTCATGAGATGGTAGTACAAGCAAGGGGAGTTTTCTCTTTCCCGACATTCTTGGAAATTAACTTTTTTTGGATCAGATACAAATGGGGCTTTCTTTGGGGATATATCTGAGTGAGTATGGGGCCTTTTAAAATCCAGAGCTATGAATGATAATGACTGGGGTTTGGAGTTGCCAAGGTGATATGAATAAAATCATAAAAGATCTCTCACCTACACGAAGGGTGTTCAATTTGTTGTATCTCGGGGAAAAATATTTCAATAAGATACTCAGAAACGATGCTAAAAGATGTTGTCTCTCCTGGAGATAGCCTTGGATTTCTTACAAGACCAGTGACTATGCACATCTAAATTCTATGTATCTCATATGTATCACATCTATTTTTTTTTTAAATGTAGGTTTGAACCCCGTATAGAAATTACCTACATATGAATTCTAAGAAAAAAAACTAAACAATGGGAGAGCATAACACATAAAACACATACACACAGAGATTTTCTCTTGGATCCCAGAACCGGGACTACTAGCTTGATTTTTCATTATTTTCCTTTCAATATTACAATACATATTTATACATGCTGAAGCATCTAATACCATTGACCGAAAACCACCGCGTCCAAAACCATGTGCAAAAACCATGCACAAAACCATAGGTAGGTCTTCCCAACCTAATATAGGGTCCTAATAGGTAGGCTAGTCATGGAAATAATATAACACAACCAAACATGATCCTCAAGAAATTGAAGGCATCGTATGCATCTTCTACATAATAATTACAAATATACAAATATACACATAAAAACATGGGTTGGTTCTTTCATCCAAGGATATAAGCCATGTATTTTTGGTATCATTTCACATATACAACTCATAAGAAAAAGGAAAAAATAAGTGGAGGCCAAGTAATTAAGGACTTAAAATTTAATCAGATTTTGCAGAATAATGAAAGAAGAGAAAGAGAATAATAACTCATCACATAGAGCTTTAAACATCAAGAGTTTTATACTTATTTGAGCTAAAAATAGATAGGTGGATATAATAAGAGTGAATGCTATGATTTTAGGAAGTGCACATTTAAATATATAATCTCATACTTGCATACAGTCATATGTATTAAATAGTTAACACCAATGAATCTATAAGAATATAAGAGATATTTCTCGCAGCTACAATTGCTTGAAATCAGAGAAGAAGTGTGAACATAATGGAAGTGTAACAAAGAAAAAACATTATGTAATTCTAAAAAATGGGAATCACCACTATTTCATTCATATTAAGAAAGATGTAGATCTGGAATCCATACAACTTCTGAAGCACATACAATTTTCTCCTAGAATTCATAACCTTCCTTCAATGTTTCTTCCTCCCTTTTATAATGAGAGGGAGGGCAAGAAAATCAGTTACATAAAATATATTTCAGGATGAAGTTACAGTTGTCTATATGGATGGGTGTCTCAGTGTGAATCCTCTAACTATTACATCGGGGAGATTCCTTTCTTGAAAGCAAAACATAATAAAAATACAATGATCAAAACAACAAAACATAATTAATCCATTGAAACAGAAATGATGGTTTCTGGAAATATCTTCATTCCACTCTTCTTGGCTAGCCTTTGGTCTTGGAATTTTCTTGCTAAGTCATGGTTAATCCTCTCTTGGTCAGTTCCTGGTCACTGTCTGCCTTAACTGCCAACCCATCACGCCATGTTTTCCTCTATCTTGCACTATTGGTGCCTCGTGAAGTGTGACAACTAAGTCCCTAAGTTATGGGCCTTTAAAAACTAAGAATGGATGAAACAGGTGGGCACTTTTAATTTTTCCCTTAGCCCCTATTCTTTCATCCCCTTTTGTAACTTTCTGCATATAACAGAGGGCTGGAACCAAGGGCCTAGTCCTCTGAGAGTTAAGGCTCTCAACAGCTGCATAGGGGCCTTATTCCTTTGTTATCGCAATCGCAACCATGGAGAGGTAGATCCCTTTACCTTTTTCTTTAGCATGAGCTGACAGTCCGGACATGAGATATTTATGGAATATAACCTATTGAACATTGCATCCAAGGGGGCCTTTTTCTTATCGTAATTACACCTGGAGATTCAGCAGAAGAGAAAGCTTTACATTGCACGATCACCGATTATCGATTGCGACGGATGACATCATTACTAACATCATCACCATTGGAAATATTTTTCTGAGCACTTGGAAATAGGGAGGGTCTAGTCAAGCTCTAAGGGATTTTGTTGCCTAAAAAATAGCTTTAACTTAACTTCTCTTGAGCAACCTTGACCAATTGAAACCTACAATGCAGTGAGTGATAGCATTGGCTCCAACTGGGGATAGTTCCTTGCTAGAAAGGTGTTGAGGACTTGTAGACCAATAGCCTTTCCTTCCATTGGGCATGGAGTAATTCTTAAACAAAATATAATTATGTTGAGATTGCAACAAGATGATGGAGCTTAGTGAAAAGAGTCGCCTTCTCTAAGTGGGCCTGCAGGCAAATTATGACGGAAAGTCTATTTTTAGACATATGGATCATGTCTATGAGTTGCAGGATGTTGCTTATGGATGATTGGTAAAGTTGGAAAAAATAGATGGACTTCTATTTTTAGACAACAGCGGTGACACTGTCAAGTCTAATTATAGAGCAGTCAAATATTATTAGCTTACAATAATATTTAGACTGTAAACTTTATCTTATTCTCTTGGAGCACTTAAGTTTGTGCTACGATGTGGCACATGCAGCTGTCAGAAGGAAATGCATTTTATTTTTGGGTCAATTGAGTTTTTGCATGCATGACTTCAGTTAGAACTCAATCAGTTGAGTTTGGTGGAGTTGATTGTGGAGCTGGAGTTGTGTTCAGATTGACTTGGTTATACTAGTTGTAATTAGTCTAACTGCAAATAGACTAATGATGAGTTTTTAAAATAATTATTAACTCATAATGCAACTAAAGAATACATCATTTAACTCAGTTGCATGTCAGTGCATGTTCAGGTCAGTAGGGACAGGTGTTAGAGGATCAGATTGCTATCAGTTGTGACTATAGTTGTGTATGAGGATTTGCACAATCAATGGGATTGAGTTATGCCAATGAGAATTGGCCAATACCAAGTGGTTATAGCCTCTTTTCACGTGATTCCCAGTGTGAGTGATTATTTTGAGGTAAATACAAGTTTGGTTCAACCATTCTCATCCATTCTTGTGCAGGTATTGAGCAGTGGAGGCAGACAAGCAGTGGAATAGATTTGGAGATCAGATCTGAGCTGTATTGTGTGTAAACAGGTGGAGATAGTGCTGGATACTTGTGAGAAGTATTGACTATTGTAATGTTACATGTTCTCAATCATTAATATACAGATAGTGTGGGGTTTTCAGCTGTAAGCTTTCCCTGGGTTACATACTGTGTTAATGTGTGCATGCTCTTGATGTTTTATTGTTATTGATGTTGCTATATTGATGATCAACGTAGAGGAGTTTATGTATTGTGTATGTATTCCGCAATAGTACATGATCAGGATAATCTCCATTGAATATGTGTTTATTATTCAAAATTTCTACATGGTATCAGAGTTGTTGATCATCAGATCTACTATTCAGGAAGTTTTTACATTCTATTTCTTCAGGCAGAGTCTGTAATCGGGCCAGGTAGCCTCTGGATTCATCCTTCCTTTGGAAGGTGAGATATCCGGTGAATGCCTATACAGTTGATCTTTGTACAAGAAATACCTTGTTCTCACGAATTTTAGATCGAAAGCGGTTGAGTTGGAGTTGGTGGAATTCAAATTTGCAGTAGTGTTTTCTTGGTGTCAAAACTAAGATGTCTTTCACAGGATTGCGATTGGAGTATGCCCTTGAGGCAGTACGAACTATATTGCATGGAAGGACAGGATGGAGGCAGTATTGGATGATAACGGGCTGAAGGAGTTCATAGAGATGGATGTCCCAAAGCCTACTGATGCTACTCAAGCTGATGCTTGGCAAAAGAAGATTGCAAATTGTCGAAGGATTCTGTTGGAGGGCGTGAAGGATCACATTGTGTCCAGCCTCCATGGAAAGGCTACTCCATATTTGATGTGGAAATCATTAACAGAATTATTCCAAAGCAAGAGCGATAAGAGGAAGCTGGCGCTCAAAGATAAACTCAGAAACATCAAATGCGAGAAGGGTGACAGTATTCCCAAGTATCTCACGAAGTTCACTCAGTGTCGAGATGAGCTGGGAAGTGTGGGGGTTACTGTCGATGATGAGGACTTGGTGAGCTTGGCTCTCCTTGGTCTTCCGAAGAGTTGGCATTTCTATCAGGACTCTGTCAATGGTCGGGAGAAGTTGCCAGGATGGGAAAGACTATGGTCAGATCTTGTGCAGGAGGAGATCAGGCGGAGTACCAGGGACGGATCTTCGTCAAAGGAAGCTGATGAAGAGAATTGTGCTTTGGCTGCCAAAGCAAAGAAAGGGAAGAGCAAGAAAGCTTCTCAGTCTGGTGCGAAAGGCAAGAAGCAGGATATGTCCAAGGTGAAGTGTTTTCACTGTCACCAGCACGGACACTATGCCACAAATTTCCGCAGAAGAAGAAGAACAAGCAAGTTGCTGGATCTGCAGGGGGAGAGGCCTTAGCTTCTCAGTTTGAGCTTGATTTTTCATTGATCGCATGCTTGGTTTCAAGTGTGATGGGATCAATGTCGTTCTTGGACAGTGGTGCATCCTTTCACATGACGGGAGATAGAGATTTGTTCTCTGATCTGAAGGACAAAGATCTTGGAGTGCACATCGAGATGGGCGATGATGGTAGATACAGTGCGACCGGTATCACTACCATTTCCTTTGAGAGGGAGTCTAGTAAACCCTTTGTATTGAAAGAAGTCATGCATGTTCCAGGATTGGAAATATGGCAGCGCAGTGGTGGACCGTTTGTTTCTCAGGGCAAGTATGCTCGGGAGATACTGGAGAAGTTCAACATGCATGGCTGCAAGCCTGTTGATACTCCTCTTCCTGGAGGTTGGAGGAAGGAGGGATGCCACTTCAGGAGAAGAAGTGGATGCCACTGTTTATCGACAGTTGGTGGGGTCACTGATGTATTTGGTCAATACACGACCCGATATATGTTATGCAGTTAACCAGCTTTCACAAGCTATGGTTAAGCCTACCAAGCTCTTCTAGAAGGAGGGCAAGCATGTATTGCGTTATTTGAGAGGCAAATCAAGATATGGAGATTGGTACAAACATGAGGATGCAGTTTGGGTAGGGAGCTCAACATATGACATCAGGTACTATCATATCAGAGATTGTGTGCAACGGAGGATCATGTTACTTTCATACATTCTAACGGAGGATCAGGATGCTGATATTCTGACGAAGGCTCTCACCAGGAGCAAATTCGAATACCACCGAGGTAGGATAGGGGTTGCTGATAATCCATATCTTGTCGAGAGGGAGTGTTGAGATTGCAACAAGATGATGAAGCTTAGTGAAAAGAGTCGCCTTCACTAAGTGGGCCCGCAGGCAAATTATGGTGCAAGTTCTATTTTTGGATCACAGCAGGGATGATCACAGTAGGAGTGATCAAAGTCTATTTGTAGACTGGCTATCAAAAATAGAAAAGTCAAATATTATTGTCTTATAATAATATTTAGACTATAAAATTTATCTTATTCTCTTGGAGCACTTCAGTTTGAGCTACAGATGTGGCACATGCAGCTGTC